>CM038349.1:38260505-38530505 GCA_021464625.1 Proterorhinus semilunaris
ACATCAGCGTGACCGGGGGACTCTCCCGGACCGGCCCGTGTCCACCTTTTGAAAGAATAACCCAGGACTCGGCGTCTGCTGCCGCGGGAAGGGCGAGAACCTAGCGCTACGGAACTTTGAACCGTTAAAAGGGGCCTTTAACGGTGTCCCAGCGGCCCAATTCTGGCACAGGCGTGTGCGGGAGGCTCGGCTCTATAACCCTGACCCCTTTTGGTTGTGTTTGAAAATCGATTTCTACCCTTTAGAGCCGTTTTAAAATCGGCCCGAAGCAGCGCACTTCCCGTGCCCGTGTTTTTGGATTAAAAGTCGTTTTCTATTTTTTAGCAATTTCCATCTCCGGAGGGGGGGGGCTAGATAACTCCGCGGGGGAGAGGGCCACAGACCCGCCGCGCACATCTGCGTGCTCGTGGGACTCTCCCCTACCGGGCCATGTGCGTTTGGCGAAAGAATAAGCAGAGGGTCGGTGTCTGGAGCGAAGGGGAAGCTGAGACACTTGCGCCCCGGACATTGAAAACCCTCCAAAGTGGCAGTTACGGGCGTGTGAGCGGCCCGCCTGTGGCACCGGCGTGTTCGGGGGGCTCCCCTCTACAACCCTGGATACTTTTAGCGTGGATTGAAAGTCGTTTTTGGGGGGGGGTTTGGTTTGTTCCTGGGCTGTCCGAGGTGCTGAAGCCGAGCGCCTGTCTTAACCTCTTAACCCCCGCCTTCGCCGAGCGCATTTATCCACGGTTTTGGCCCGAAATAAAGCTCTAGCAAGCTCCAGGAAGCCCCGCCACTGGACACCGACTCCAGGACAGTGTTACGGGCCGGGTTGGACACCTGCAGCCCGGTCCCCAACTCAGTCAGGCCGGGGAGAACTCATCCACGCCGGGGATAAGTCCTCCAGACTTGGGACTCCGGAGATAATAACTCCGCGGGGAAATGAGCCACCGCGCGGACAAGCACATCCACGTGTCCGGGAGACTCTCCCGGACCGGTCCGTGTCCACCTTTCGAAAGAATAACCCAGGACTAGGCGTCTGCTGCCGCGGGAAGGCCTCAACCGCTTAACCCCCGCGAGCTGTCCGAGGTGCTGATGCCGAGCGCCTGCCTTAACCGCCTAACCCCCGCGGCCCCCGAGCGCATTTATCCACAGTTTAAGCCCGAAATAAAGCTCTATGGAGCTCCACGGAGCTCCACGAAGCTCCAAGAAGCTCCACCACTGGTCTAACACCTCCAGCCCACTTCCCAGACTCCTTCGTCCGGGTCTAACAACTCCAGCCGGGCCCCCAAAACCTTCAACACAGTCCCAACACCTACATGCACCCACACACACACACACACACAGACACACACACACCCCCACACACACACACACACACGATCTGTTCAAGACCAAAATAGCAAAGAGCCTGTAGCCGTCGGATGCTTCTATTGAAAAAAGAAAGGTGAAACTGGGAACATATTTGAGTAAGTATAATCGTGCTAACTAGTTTCTAGATAACATTGTGTCATGTGTCGTAAGAATTGTTTAAAACAAAGTCAAACTGAGCGAACATGAAAAATAACCCTAGATGAGTCTTCAGATGACTAAACTAATGAAATTCCGAATGCGAAAAGAAATGTTCTAATGTATGTTGGTGAGTCGTAATTCAACAAATAGAACATCCAATAATGTGGAAAATCTTGATTTTGAATGACGGGGAGATTGAATTGCAATGGATAATAGAAACATTTCTGAAGAATATATAAAACAGGGGCGACGGTGGCGCAGATGGTAGAGCGGGTCGGCTCATGATCGGAAGGTCGGGGGTTCGAATCCCGCCTCCTGAAGGTGCACATTGTCGTTGTGTCCTTGGGCAAGACACTTCACCCTCCTTGCCTCCAGTGTCTGCGTACACTGGTGTATGAATGAGAGTGTGAATGGGCCCCCTATGAGAGACCAACAGGCCCGTTTGGAACCGTTTAATTTTTCAGTATTTCATTCTGGATCAGGTCTAAAGTAGGACTAAACCGTGGACTAACTGAAAATTAAAGTACATATCTTAGAACCATACAGTAGATGTTAACACTGTGCATTTAAGAATGTTCAAAATATGATTTTAGCTCAATTAAATGATGCAACCACTGCTTTCATGTCGTGTGGCATTGGACCTCGATCTATGCTCTAATACTATCTCTGAGCATAAACAATACGCACCATCTTGTGTAGTATGTCGCCCTCTTGTGTTCAAGTGCTGTACTTCAATAAATACGTCCATAAATTCTACAGCTGAGAGCTTTTCTCCAGTTGTCAAGACAGGCGTTTTAATGACAAATACAAAGAATTTGAGCAACAAAGCTGGTAAAAAATCTGACAAGATATAGCCCCTAAAATCCCAAACAGTGTGGTTAGATTGATCATCTACTAAATCATTTACAGAGCCCGCGGTCGGCCCATCAGTCCGACGTCTCATTATTCCGAAAATGTCCCATTGAGTAGGGGTTGAAAAATAAAATTAGGTTCAGGCAAGAGTTAGCCTGGTTTCACCAGACCCTCGTACTCATTTTGTTTCCTACAAGGGTCAGGATCTTCACAATTGAGCTCCGTTATCAGGTGGGAGGGGTGAACTCCTTTGAAACCATTGGATCTGATTTTTCGCTAGCGTTGGGTCGTGACGGATGTAATGCGCCCGAGTTGAGTGAAGCAGCTATCATAACTCTATCATAACTCTATCATAACACTATCATAACTCTATCATAACACTATCATAACTCTATCATAACTCTATCATAACACTATCATAACTCTATCATAACACTATCATAACTCTATCATAACTCTATCAAACACTATCATAACTCTATCCTAACACTATCATAACTCTATCATAACTCTATCATAACACTATCATAACTCTATAATAACACTATCATAACTCTATCATAACTTTATCATAACTCTATCATAACTCTATCATAACACTATCATAACACTATCATAACTCTATCATAACACTATAATAACTCTATCATAACACTATCATAACTCTATCATAACTCTATCATAGCTCTATCATAACTCTATCATAGCTCTATCATAGCTCTATCATAACTCTATCAAACACTATCATAACTCTATCATAACACTATCATAACTCTATCATAACACTATCATAACTCTATCAAACACTATCATAACTCTATCATAACACTATCATAACTCTATCAAACACTATCATAACTCTATCATAACGCTATCATAACTGTATCATAACACTATCATAACTCTATCATAACTCTATCATAACACTATCATAACTCTATCATAACACTATCATAGCTCTATCATAACTCTATCATAACACTATCATAACTCTATCACAACTCTATCATAACTCTATCAAACACTATCATAACTCTATCATAGCTCTATCATAACTGTCATAACTCTATCATAACTATCAAACACTATCATAACTCTATCAAACACTATCATAACTCTATCATAACTCTATCATAACACTATCATAACTCTATCATAACTCTATCAAACACTATCATAACTCTATCAAACACTATCATAACTCTATCATAACTCTATCATAACACTATCATAACTCTATCATAACTCTATCAAACACTATCATAACTCTATCAAACACTATCATAACTCTATCACAACTCTATCATAACTCTATCAAACACTATCATAACTCTATCATAGCTCTATCATAACTGTCATAACTCTATCATAACACTATCATAACTCTATCATAACTCTATCATAACACTATCATAGCTCTATCATAACTCTATCATAACTCTATCATAACACTATCATAACTCTATCATAACTCTATCAAACACTATCATAACTCTATCATAACTCTATCATAACTCTATCATAACTCTATCATAACACTATCAAACACTATCATAACTCTATCATAGCTCTATCATAACTCTATCATAACTCTATCATAACACTATCATAACTCTATCATAACTCTATCATAACACTATCATAACTCTATCATAACACTATCATAACTCTATCATAACTCTATCAAACACTATCATAACTCTATCATAACACTATCATAACTCTATCATAACTCTATCAAACACTATCATAACTCTATCATAACACTATCATAACTCTATCATAACTCTATCAAACACTATCATAACTCTATCATAACACTATCATAACTCTATCATAACTCTATCAAACACTATCATAACTCTATCAAACACTATCATAACTCTATCATAACTCTATCATAACACTATCATAACTCTATCATAACTCTATCATAACTCTATCATAACACTATCATAACTCTATCATAACACTATCATAACACTATCATAACTCTATCATAACTCTATCATAACTCTATCATAACACTATCATAACTCTATCATAACTCTATCATAACTCTATCATAACACTATCATAACTCTATCATAACTCTATCATACCACTATCATAACTCTATCATAACACTATCATAACACTATCATAACTCTATCATAACTCTATCATAACTCTATCATAACTCTATCATAACACTATCATAACTCTATCATAACTCTATCATAACTCTATCATAACACTATCATAACTCTATCATAACTCTATCATAACACTATCATAACTCTATCATAACTCTATCATAACACTATCATAACTCTATCATAACACTATCATAACTCTATCATAACTCTATCAAACACTATCATAACTCTATCATAACACTATCATAACACTATCATAACTCTATCATAACTCTATCAAACACTATCATAACTCTATCCTAACACTATCATAACTCTATCATAACTCTATCATAACACTATCATAACTCTATAATAACACTATCATAACTCTATCATAACTTTATCATAACTCTATCATAACTCTATCATAACACTATCATAACACTATCATAACTCTATCATAGCTCTATCATAACTCTATCAAACACTATCATAACTCTATCATAACACTATAATAACTCTATCATAACACTATCATAACTCTATCATAACTCTATCATAGCTCTATCATAACTCTATCAAACACTATCATAACTCTATCATAACACTATAATAAATCTATCATAACACTATCATAACTCTATCATAACTCTATCATAGCTCTATCATAACTCTATCATAGCTCTATCATAGCTCTATCATAACTCTATCAAACACTATCATAACTCTATCATAACACTATCATAACTCTATCAAACACTATCATAACTCTATCATAACACTATCATAACTCTATCATAACACTATCATAACTCTATCAAACACTATCATAACTCTATCATAACTCTATCATAACACTATCAAACACTATCATAACTCTATCACAACTCTATCATAACTCTATCAAACACTATCATAACTCTATCATAGCTCTATCATAACTGTCATAACTCTATCATAACACTATCATAACTCTATCATAACTCTATCATAACACTATCATAGCTCTATCATAACTCTATCATAACTCTATCATAACACTATCATAACTCTATCATAACTCTATCAAACACTATCATAACTCTATCATAACTCTATCATAACTCTATCATAACACTATCAAACACTATCATAACTCTATCATAGCTCTATCATAACTCTATCATAACTCTATCATAACACTATCATAACTATCATAACTCTATCATAACACTATCATAACTCTATCATAACACTATCATAACTCTATCATAACTCTATCAAACACTATCATAACTCTATCATAACACTATCATAACTCTATCATAACTCTATCATAACTCTATCAAACACTATCATAACTCTATCATAACACTATCATAACGCTATCATAACTCTATCAAACACTATCATAACTCTATCCTAACACTATCATAACTCTATCATAACTCTATCATAACACTATCATAACTCTATAATAACACTATCATAACTCTATCATAACTTTATCATAACTCTATCATAACTCTATCATAACACTATCATAACACTATCATAACTCTATCATAGCTCTATCATAACTCTATCAAACACTTTCATAACTCTATCATAACACTATAATAACTCTATCATAACTCTATCATAACTCTATCATAGCTCTATCATAGCTCTATCATAACTCTATCAAACACTATCATAACTCTATCAAACACTATCATAACTCTATCATAACGCTATCATAACTGTATCATAACACTATCATAACTCTATCATAACTCTATCATAACTCTATCATAGCTCTATCATAACTCTATCATAGCTCTATCATAGCTCTATCATAACTCTATCAAACACTATCATAACTCTATCATAACACTATCATAACTCTATCAAACACTATCATAACTCTATCATAACACTATCATAACTCTTTCATAACGCTATCATAACTGTATCATAACACTATCATAACTCTATCATAACTCTATCATAACACTATCAAACACTATCATAACTCTATCACAACTCTATCATAACTCTATCAAACACTATCATAACTCTAGGACAAAGCTAGACCAACGCGGAAAAAAAAAAGTTTTCAAGAATATCAAAATATTCGTTAAGAAAATTCAGGCCTGCTGAGAGGGAGCAAAATGCCTAAACCGCCGAAAATAGAGGCGAAGCAACAGGCAGATTCGGCGGTGGAAGAGGAATACGTAAGCCTCAGTCGAGTCACGGAGCTCATGGAGCAGCAGAGGGTCATGTTCAGGGAATTAATTCAACAACAACAGGAGAACTTCAAAGGATTTATAAAACTCATCATGGAATCAACAAACACCCGCATGGATTTACAGACTAAGGACATTCAAGAACTAAAAACAAGCCTGCAGTTCACGCAAGGTGAGGTGGACACTTTTAAAGAACATAATCTGAAACTCACGGAGCGCACAAACACTTTACAAACGGACTTTTACAAAGTATGTGACAATTTACACATCATCACGGACAAACTGGAGTATCTGGAGGGACAGAGCCGCAGAAATAACCTGGTATTTGAGGGAGTGTTGGAGTCGCCCGGGGAGACCTGGGCCGACGCCGAGGTAAAAGTTAAGGAGATACTGAAGGAGAAGCTACAGCTACATCACGCGGTGGAGGTGGAGAGGGCTCACCGCGTAGGGAAACCCGGCGGAGGGAGAGACTGGCCGAGACCCATCATCGCCAGACTACTGAGGTGGAAGGATCGCGAGGAAATCTTGCAGCGCGCCAAACGACTTAAAGGAACAAAAATCTTCATAAACGAGGACTACACCGAATCAATAAAAAGAAAACGCAAAGAACTGATGCCGGAGCTGAGAGCTGCACGAGAAAGGGGGGAGATCGCCTTCTTGAGATATGACAAACTCATTATACGTCCACGCAGCAGTACACCACATCCAGTATAAACACCGAGAAAAACGTATGGATTTTGGTATGTAAAAGCACATAATTTCACATGTCTAGTAATACATATAGTTCTATAGGAAGCACCGACTTGGACTTTTCAATAAGGAGAATTGCTGAAGCAAACTCCCAGGATTTTACATTCTCTCAATACGACCTACAGAACACTGAGATCGACATCGACCCGGAAAATAACTTTTTTACTAGAGCTACCAATGACTGTCAATACTACACAGAGGATCTGTACAATAGTAAACTTAAGAACATTAAGGCATTCACTGTAATCCACTTCAATAGTCGAAGTCTCTATGCAAACTTTGACCACATCAAAAGCTTCTTAAAACAGTTTTCCACACCATTCAGTGTCATTCTAATCACAGAAACATGGATCAATAATGACAGAGAATTTGAGTTTTCTATTGATGGTTATGAATTTATAAGTATGAACAGAAAGAACAAGCATGGAGGGGGCGTAGCTATGTTTATAGACTCCAACTATAGTTACAAAGTAATGGAAAATAAGACAATGGTGGTGGATGATACACTTGAATGCCTTACTGTTGAAATTACAAGGCAAAAAAAGAAAAATATTATTGTGAGTTCTATCTATAGAACACCTGGCTCTGATATAGATGTTTTTTCTAACTGGATGGAGGAGCACTTTTTAGGATTAAATCATAAAGTCATGTTTGTGGGGGGAGACCTCAACATCGATCTGTTAAACCCATATAAACATAAAAAGACGGACGAATTTATAAATACTTTATTCAGTATAGGTCTGTTTCCTCTAATCACTAAACCAAGTAGAATAACAACTCATAGTGCAACCTTGATTGATAACATTTTCTCAAATGAAATTGAAAGTGATACAGTCAGCGGGTTAATTATAAATGATATTAGTGATCACCTTCCAGTTTTCGTTATGTATAAAAATGGATATGTAAAAGATGAAGAGGAAAACAAGTATTGGTTTAGAAGGGTAAAAACAGAGAAAACTATTGATGCATTTAAAAAGGAGCTTTTAGCTCAAGACTGGAGTATTGTGTACAGAGAGAATGACACAAATATGGCTTATGATGAGTTTACGCGAGTATTTCAAAAGGTATACGACAAAAACTGCCCAATGAAGAAATACAGTAAAAACAGAAAGTGTAAAGAAACACCATGGATGTCTAAAGGTTTACTAAATGCTTGCAAGAAAAAAAAAAATCTTTACAAAAACTTTATAAGTAACCGAACAAAAGAAGCTGAGGATAAATATAAGAAATATAAAAATAAACTGACAGGTATCATTAGAAAATGTAAACAGGATTATTATAATAAGTTGTTGGATAGTAATAAGAATAATATTAAAGGTTTATGGAACATCTTAAATAGTATAATTAGAAATAAACCAAGAACGATTAATTATCCAAAATATTTCAAAGATGAGGATAACACTTTAAATAATATGAATGAAGTAGTCGAAACATTTAATAAATTCTTTGTAGATGTTGGACCGAACCTTGCTGCAAAAATTGTAAACGTTGAGAACTATAATTGTGATCTGATAGAAGCAAATCCTATGTCCCTGTTCCTCAAACCTGTGGAGGAAAAGGAGATACTGGAAATTGTTAAAGGGTGTACAAATAAAACTTCGACCGATTACCATGACATGGACATGAAAACTTTAAAAACTGTTATTGAAAGTGTCTCTAAGCCGTTAACTTACATCTGTAACTTATCGTTGCAAACTGGACAATTTCCTGATAGTATGAAAGTAGCAAAAGTGATTCCTCTGTTCAAAGCAGGAGATAAACATCTCTTTACAAACTATAGGCCTGTTTCCCTTTTACCGCAATTCTCTAAAATCTTAGAAAAGGTTTTTAACTCTAGACTCGACAGCTTTATTGAAAAGTGTAATTTACTCTCGGACAATCAGTTTGGGTTTAGGAACAATCACTCAACCTCACACGCGCTCTTTGATATAACTGAAGAAATAACTAATGCTGTAGATGACAAGAAATATGCAATCGGATTATTTATTGACCTGAGTAAAGCGTTTGATACAATAAACTATGATATATTAATTAATAAACTAGAACTTTATGGAATTAGGGGGGTAGCTCTACAGTGGGTTACCAGTTACTTAAAAAATAGAAAACAATGTGTGAAAATCGGTGATTATCAGTCGAGTTGTCGACAAATTGTCTGTGGTTTACCTCAAGGTTCTATTCTGGGCCCAAAATTGTTTAATATGTATATTAACGACATTTGTAAAACGTCTGAAATACTTAAATTTATCTTGTTTGCTGACGATACAAATATTTTTGCATCAGGAGACGACTTGCAACAGCTGTGTCGGATTGTTAACTTGGAACTCAAAAGTGTCAACAAGTGGTTCAAACAAAATAAATTATCTTTAAATCTGAGTAAAAGCAAAATGATGATATTTGGCAACTGTAACTCCAATGCTCAGGAAGCAATTCAGATAGAAGGTGTTGTTATCGAGCGAGTGCATGAAATCAAATTCCTTGGTGTGATTATTGATGACAGAATTACTTGGAAATCTCACATTAAATATATATCCACAAAAATTTCTAGAAGCATTTCAGTAATTGCAAAAGCAAAGCACATTTTAAACATCAAAGCTCTACATACCTTATACTGTTCTCTGATTTTGCCCTACTTATATTATTGTACTGTGGTTTGGGGCAGTACTTATAAAAACACAGTTAAACCAATAATATTGTTGCAAAAAAGAGCTATCCGAGTAATTCATAAAGTTGGGTTTTTGGACCACACAAACTCATTATTTTTAAAATCAAAGATCATGAAGTTTTGTGACATTGTTGAGTTCCAAACTGTACAGTTGTTATTCAAAGCAAGGTATAAATTGTTACCAAACCAAATACAAAGAAGGTTCCAAGAACGTACTGGTCGTTATGAATTACGTGATGAATTAAACTTTAGGATTCAGAAACATAGCACAACTTTGAAAAGTTTTAGTCCAACAGTTAATGGTGTACAATTGTGGAATAAACTGGAGATGGAATTGAAACTATGTCCAAACATCAACCTGTTCAAATATAAATACAAACAAAAGACTTTTGAAATATACAGACAAGAAGAAATGCGTTGCCACTAGGGGGAGCAGTGGGATCAATTATGTGTATTGTTCCTCTATAATCTGGAAGAGTGTTGCTGCTTGGAACGGTTGTCATTCTATTGCTCAAATTCACAAACGAAGAATTAGGGTTGGCAGGTTATGGATCTGTTGAGAGGGACCCTCCCAACGGGCTCTAAACCTTGTCTTTTAATGCACCACTCAGCATAGGAACATCATCTACAAATCAGCTGTTAGGGGGTTTGTTGAAGGGGAGTTACTGCTCTCTTCAACTTGCTCACTCTCTGGCATTTTAATGCACCACACTGTGCAGGGCTTTCATCATACTTCACATATAACTCAATTAAATAAATATATAATAATGATGATGATAATTAAACCCAAATTAAAATTATACTGAGAATGGTAATGACAACTGGAAAGTATCAAGATCTCAAATTATAATATCTATTAATGTACCTTTATACCATAAAAGTAACTCTGTAATCACGGGTAAAAATATGCAAGCAATATATTAAGTAACACATTTTTTTGACTTACTTTGTTCTAGACATCGTATATGAAACTAGATTGTTGTTGTAGCTGTGCGTTGGTTTAATTAATTATATAAAGAGTTTATATATTTTTGTTGTTTGTTGTAAGTTGGTCTGTATGAATGTAGCTGCTTGAAATGTTTTGAAATGTTCTTTTTTTATGTATTGCACTTGGGGGTGGGGGCTCATAAGCTTTTTGCTTCAGCCCACTCCTTTTGAGCACAATGTGTATTGCTCAAATAAACAAATAAACTAAAACTAAACTAAACTAAACTCTATCATAGCTCTATCATAACTGTCATAACTCTATCATAACACTATCATAACTCTATCATAACTCTATCATAACACTATCATAGCTCTATCATAACTCTATCATAACACTATCATAACTCTATCATAACTCTATCAAACACTATCATAACTCTATCATAACTCTATCATAACTCTATCATAACACTATCAAACACTATCATAACTCTATCATAGCTCTATCATAACTCTATCATAACTCTATCATAACACTATCATAACTATCATAACTCTATCATAACACTATCATAACTCTATCATAACACTATCATAACTCTATCATAACTCTATCAAACACTATCATAACACTATCATAACTCTATCATAACTCTATCATAACTCTATCAAACACTATCATAACTCTATCATAACACTATCATAACGCTATCATAACTCTATCAAACACTATCATAACTCTATCCTAACACTATCATAACTCTATCATAACTCTATCATAACACTATCATAACTCTATAATAACACTATCATAACTCTATCATAACTTTATCATAACTCTATCATAACTCTATCATAACACTATCATAACACTATCATAACTCTATCATAGCTCTATCATAACTCTATCAAACACTTTCATAACTCTATCATAACACTATAATAACTCTATCATAACTCTATCATAACTCTATCATAGCTCTATCATAGCTCTATCATAACTCTATCAAACACTATCATAACTCTATCAAACACTATCATAACTCTATCATAACGCTATCATAACTGTATCATAACACTATCATAACTCTATCATAACACTATCATAACTCTATCAAACACTATCATAACTCTATCATAACTCTATCATAACACTATCATAACTCTATCATAACTATATCAAACACTATCATAACTATATCAAACACTATCATAACTATCAAACACTATCATAACTCTATCATAACTCTATCATAACACTATCATAACTCTATCATAACACTATCATAACTCTATCATAACTCTATCATAACACTATCATAACTCTATCATAACACTATCATAGCTCTATCAAACACTATCATAACTCTATCATAACTCTATCATAACACTATCATAACTCTATCATAACTCTATCATAACTATATCAAACACTATCATAACTCTATCAAACACTATCATAACTCCATCATAACTCTATCATAACACTATCATAACTATATCAAACACTATCATAACTCTATCAAACACTATCATAACTCTATCATAACTCTATCATAACTTTATCATAACTATATCAAACACTATCATAACTCTATCAAACACTATCATAACTCCATCATAACTCTATCATAACACTATCATAACTATATCAAACACTATCATAACTCTATCATAACTCTATCATAACTCTATCAAACTCTATCAAACACTATCATAACTCTATCATAACTCTATCATAACACTATCATAACACTATCATAACTATATCAAACACTATCATAACTCTATCAAACACTATCATAACTCCATCATAACTCTATCAAACACTATCATAACTCCATCATAGCTCTATCATAACTCTATCAAACAGTATCATAACTCTATCATAACTCTATCATAACACTATCATAACTCTATCATAACTCTATCAAACTCTATCAAACACTATCATAACTCTATCATAACACTATCATAACTCTATCATAACTCTATCATGACACTATCATAACTCTATCAAACTCTATCAAACACTATCATAACTCTATCATAACACTATCATAGCTCTATCATAACTCTATCATAACTCTATCATAACACTATCATAACTCTATCATAACTCTATCATAACTCTATCAAACACTATCATAACTCTATCAAACACTATCATAACTCTATCATAACACTATCATAACTCTATCATAACTCTATCAAACACTATCATAACTCTATCAAACACTATCATAACTCTATCATAACTCTATCATAACTCTATCATAACTCTATCATAACTCTATCAAACACTATCATAACTCTATCAAACACTATCATAACTCTATCATAACTCTATCATAACACTATCATAACTCTATCATAACTCTATCAAACACTATCATAACTCTATCATAACTCTATCAAACACTATCATAACTCTATCATAACTCTATCATAACTATATCAAACACTATCATAACTCTATCAATCACTATCATAGCTCTATCAAACACTATCATAACTCTATCATAACACTATCATAACTCTATCATAACACTATCATAGCTCTATCAAACACTATCATAACTCTATCATAACTCTATCAAACACTATCATAACTCTATCATAACACTATCATAACTCTATCATAACACTATCATAGCTCTATCATAACTCTATCATAACTCTATCATAACACTATCATAACTCTATCATAACTCTATCAAACTCTATCAAACACTATCATAACTCTATCATAACACTATCATAACTCTATCATAACTCTATCATAACTCTATCATAACTCTATCATAACACTATCATAACTCTATCATAACTCTATCATAACACTATCATAACTCTATCAAACACTATCATAACTCTATCATAACTCTATCATGACACTATCATAACTCTATCAAACACTATCATAACTCTATCATAACTCTATCATAACTCTATCAAACACTATCATAACTCTATCATAACTCTATCATAACTCTATCATAACACTATCATAGCTCTATCATAACTCTATCATAACTCTATCATAACTCTATCATAACACTATCATAACTCTATCATAACTCTATCATAACTCTATCAAACACTATCATAACTCTATCAAACACTATCATAACTCTATCATAACACTATCATAACTCTATCATAACTCTATCATAACACTATCATAACTCTATCAAACACTATCATAACTCTATCAAACACTATCATAACTCTATCATAACACTATCATAACTCTATCATAACTCTATCATAACTCTATCATAACACTATCATAACTCTATCATAACTCTATCAAACACTATCATAACTCTATCAAACACTATCATAACTCTATCATAACTCTATCATAACACTATCATAACTCTATCATAACTCTATCAAACACTATCATAACTCTATCAAACACTATCATAACTCTATCATAACTCTATCATAACTCTATCATAACTCTATCATAACTCTATCAAACACTATCATAACTCTATCATAACACTATCATAACACTATCATAACTCTATCAAACACTATCATAACTCTATCAAACACTATCATAACTCTATCATAACACTATCATAACTCTATCATAACTCTATCATAACACTATCATAACTCTATCATAACTCTATCATAACACTAGCATAACTCTATCATAACTCTATCAAACACTATCATAACTCTATCAAACACTATCATAACTCTATCATAACTCTATCATAACACTATCATAACTCTATCATAACTCTATCAAACACTATCATAACTCTATCAAACACTATCATAACTCTATCATAACTCTATCAAACACTATCATAACTCTATCATAACTCTATCATAACACTATCATAACTCTATCATAACTTTATCATAACTATCATAACACTATCATAACTCTATCAAACACTATCATAACTCTATCAAACACTATCATAACTCTATCATAACTCTATCATAACACTATCATAACTCTATCATAACTCTATCAAACTCTATCAAACACTATCATAACACTATCATAACTCTATCATAACTCTATCAAACACTATCATAACTCTATCATAACTCTATCATAACTCTATCATAACACTATCATAACACTATCATAACTCTATCATAACACTATCATAACTCTATCATAACTCTATCATAACTCTATCAAACACTATCATAACTCTATCAAACACTATCATAACTCTATCAAACACTATCATAACTCTATCAAACACTATCATAACTCTATCATAACACTATCATAACTCTATCATAACACTATCATAACTCTATCATAACTCTATCATAACACTATCATAACACTATCATAACTCTATCATAACTCTATCATAACTCTATCATAACTCTATCAAACACTATCACAACTCTATCAAACACTATCATAACTCTATCATAACACTATCATAGCTCTATCATAACTCTATCATAACTCTATCATAACACTATCATAACTCTATCATAACTCTATCATAACACTATCATAACTCTATCATAACTCTATCATAACACTATCATAACTCTATCATAACACTATCATAGCTCTATCATAACTCTATCATAATTCTATCATAGCTCTATCATAACACTATCATAACTCTATCAAACACTATCATAACTCTATCATAACACTATCATAACTCTATCAAACACTATCATAACACTATCATAACTCTATCATATCTCTATCATAACACTATCATAACTCTATCATAACACTATCATAACTCTATCAAACACTATCATAACACTATCATAACTCTATCATAACACTATCATAACTCTATCAAACACTATCATAACACTATCATAACTCTATCATAACTCTATCAAACACTATCAAACACTATCATAACTCTATCAAACACTATCATAACTCTATCAAACACTATCATAACTCTATCATAACACTATCATAACTCTATCATAACACTATCATAACTGTCATAACTCTATCATAACTCTTGGGAGCATTCCTTGCGCATTCCAAGGCTTACATTTTTATTTCTGGATATTTGGTAGCCGAGCCAGAACGGATTGAAGAGCCGTGGGAAGAACTTTTAATTAGGGGGTGCTGAGGGATAAAGTTTACCCCAAAACCACTTGTTCTGTGCATATTTCCTATTTAATAATATTGCCTGCAATTTGCAAACTATCCACCAGGGGGTGCTGCAGCGCCCTCAGCACCCTGGGTTCCCACGTATGTAACGCAGCCACTGAGATCAGACCCAGACGTACATGTAGGGAAATTATAATTGACCGGAGTTTACGGATGGCTAAGGCCAGGCAAGGCAAGAGTCCACTGACCTTAAGGTTAGGGCCAATGGTTGTACGGCTCTCTAATCCACAACACAGCTGGGTTAGAGATGTCGGACTAATGGCACCTCTGCTCAATGGTACATTTTAAGAATAATGAGACGTCGGACTAATGGGTTGTCGGACCAATGGCATGGCACCAGTAAGGCCATGGTGGACGTTAGCAACATTCGCATCGCAAAGTAAACAGTCAATTTATAACCGTAGAGGCTCAACTCCAGCGCTGGAGCTCAGAGACAAACAGCAGGAGGCAGTAGAGGACAACTAAATAGTTGAGAACACAAGAAGTGTAAAAATACTGTTGTCCGGTGTTTTTATTTACTGTTAGCACAGCTCATCACCATGTTGTTTTCTCCAACTCGGGGCTTATGAATCCTGGTATCGCCATCTTGGAATATGCCCGTGCCATCAGATAAAAATAAATCCATTGATGGAATAACCTGTTGCTGAACCTAGACCTGACCAACCCATTGAAGTAAATTAAACCAACCGCAGTAGCCCCATCAGAACAGCTAGTTACAACCAGGTGGACACAAACAAAAGACAGGAGACAATCGTTTGCATTGTTTTTAATGTCAGATTGTACAAGGAGTTGCACGTCTTTTTTTTTTTTTTTTACACTATGTACCACAGGAGACAGCACCAGCTCGGGGTTCTATTTACACGTTCCACACGCACACGTCGCCGAAACTTGCCGCGTGGAAATGGCGTGTTGCCGGTGTACAGGACAAGAGAACACAGGCGCATACAGAGAAGTCTTTGTCCGGGAGAGCCAGACAGAACACAATACTATCCATGGGTTTCAGTCACATGACCTTTTCCCAAAGAGCTCAGGATTGCGTCATGGGGGGGGGGGGGGGGGGGGAATATATGTATGGCTTTAAATTAGCAGACAGGGCGAAAACAATGAGTTGATACAAGCAGTGTTTCTGGAATTACGGGAAAGCATTAGATATTAAAACGAAGATTTATTTTAACTGAAGTAGATAAAAACAAAGCAAAACAGTGCAGTTTGGTTCAAAGTCAGTATGGCATGGCAAATAAGGAAGATGATTAAGGTAAAGATTAAATTACAAAGAAAAAAAAGGGCACACACTGTCATTTTGAAATATGACAATTTTTACAATGACAAGCATATTCGGCCAAAACTAATAGCAGGAGTACTTGTAGAGAAGTTACTTTCATGCCACTGTATTTGAAATGTTAAAACGTTTTACTATTTTATAAAGTAGTTATAAAGTGTTTTGTGCCATTTACAAGCCTACACAACCAGAACACTAGGTAGCGGTGTGCTGAGATGTACTGTTCATTCCACTGGCTTACCACAAGGAAGATGTTTTGTCCCCATCTTATCATCTTATTACAGTCACAAGGTATAATTTATCCCCTAATTTAAAATGATTTGTACTTTCTACTTTTAATAATTATCTAAAGCAATGACATGTTAGAGCCATATGAACTATTTCCGGGCCTTGAGAACTTTATGCAGCTAAAATCTTGAACAGTCTTCATGAGGATGTGAGACAGGCCTCAACTATGACAATGTTCAAATCCAGGCTGAAAAGTTATTTTTACCCGTGCATATGACAACTGAAAGTATTTTATCTACACTCTTGCCTTTTACTATAATTAATGTGTTATGTTTTATTAATTTTATCTGCTTTCTTGTAATTTTATGCAACTGTGAAACACTTTGAACTGCCTTGTGTATGAATTGAGCCTTGCCTTGCAATAAATTAAGAATATTTTTGCTTCTCTGATCATTTGATTCAACAACTGACCCGAAGTGTCAAACATATACTCAAGTAATTAAATAAACTTGGACCACCACTGCCTACTGCACTGAAAATGTGGTAGCATTGTCTATTCTTTACAATTTTACACTAATATAATTATATTTTTAACCTTCCTTTTGTGACAGAAATGGGGCAAGGTGAGGCCGTACGTGTTTTGGGTGAGGTTTGAACTGTCAACCCTATTGTAGGTGGGCTTAAAAAATGTTGGCCCCAATCACAACCTCTAGCTAGATGCTTCATGATAAAGATTTGCAGGTGGAACCCTTTGGCACTTTAGGATGGGTCAATAGTGCATCTTAACTCTCTGCCAAATAATATTTACTGTTGTTTTTTTTGCATTGCTATTTTGTGAATAAAAACTGTTCCAAACCATGCCCTACTGAACTGCAGCGTAACGCTTTGTCAAAAAATGAGAAAAAAAAAAAAGCTTTGTTAGGATACATCACTAGTGTTAGTCAAGTAAGTTGTGATACAAAATCCGGCTTTGAAATAAAACATTGGTACAAACAGGGCTGCACAATGTCACAACACATAAATACAATATCCACACTTTGCATTGCATTTTTGAAAGTAATAGTAAATAAAGCATTGGATTTACAACTTTGTATGAAATGTATACATGATCTCCATGTTTTTAGTTGTTGGTTTTTGGGCTCCTATATTGCTCATATTGTGCAGCCCTGTACAACAAAAGTAAAATGGGGATAGTAAATCAAAAACATTTAAAAAACAAAAGATTTTTGACAAAGAGGCTCCAAACGGTCCACTCATCCACACACACACACACACACATGTACACCATCTGGCCAAAAAGGAAAAAAATAAATGTGATTTAACAATGCCATTAGGTAAGAGCCTCTGATTGGAAAGTTACAGCAAATTCAGCAACATGATGTACTCAAAGACAACCTGAATATATTGTCAATTTAGACAAAAAAAAATTAAGCATATAAAAATAAATAAATGTTTCCTTCTACTGTTGTTCAATCTTGATTTTTGACTCAATTTGATACAATACAATAAGATACAAATAAATATGGCTTTTACCAATGTGACATGAGACATTTCAGAAAATAAATCTCAGCTTACACAATAGAATGCTTTGCACTCCAGCAACAATTAATACAAAATAGTGAGTTTGAAATCCAAACAATTACTGTAAAAGGAGGCAGTAGACTATGTCCAAGGGAATTGGAATCATTATCGGTGATACTGGCTCCACTTTTTACTTGACATTTATCTAAGTAAGAAAATATGTTCGAAAAAGTTCCTTCAAGCGCTTTAATCTAATTCCGAATCTGTTCTATATACATTTACACTCATTTTTTCCCTGCCCACAAAAATATTTGAAGGCTTACCTATTGTCCTCCTCATTTATATTTTATTTCATTTTAGCCAGCAAAAATCCTTTGGGCACATAGCTAACGTTACACACAATCATCAGCTCTAATAGATCCATGGCTCTCATGACATTTGTTAGCATCAAATTCGTGTTAGCCTTTAGAATCGAGACTAAAACGGCAATATAAACAGACATATCTATTGAAATATCTTATATTCAACGGAAAGGTTCTAACATGTTGGAAGTAATTATCCAATGTCTGCAGGTTTTTAGCTATGTACGGTCTATTTATTTCAGTGACATATGGCTAACTCCCGATAAGAACAAACCACAGAAATCAAAAGGAGCATTTGATCCTAATGGATGTCCTGAGCTTCCATTCCATTCCAAGACAGCTACTCAAGAAACGTTTCTAAAATACTGTAGCCGGTTCCTAAAGCCGATAGCATTTGCCATCAAATGTCTTAAATTACAATTAATCCAGATTTCGTTTCGGCTCTAGTCAATCACGATCGATTTAGTGTCAGTTGTTGGGTCCGATGTATATCTAGTGGCCACTAACCATACTCTATAAATGTATTAAAGGAGAAACTACCACGCCATAATTTTATAAATGACATGAACTGGACATTCTATACTGAACCATAATTATAAATCTAAATATTTTTTCCAGATAGAACATTCAATGTCCATAGACATAAAAAGAAGAAGTGGCGTTCGACCCTAATGTATGTGAACCGTTAGCAAGCTGGCTAGTCCGGGAAACTTTACGGTGTTCGTTAGCCTGCTCAATGTATTTTTTTTTCTACCGGCATTAGCATTTAGCCATCAAAAATCTCAAATTATGAAAGCTACAGATGTTTTCAGCTGTTGCCAACCCATCGGCCACATTTAGGTATATTTTTGATACAAATTAATATAAATGTGTCCTCTGAGCTAGATGCTAAATCATATTTAGCAGGGCTGCACGGTGGCACAGAGGTTAGCGTCATGCTTTACAGCAAGGAGGTACTGGGTAAGAGTCCCACCTGGACGGGGCCTGTGTGGAGTTTGCGTGTTCTCCCCGTGTCTGAGTAGGTCTTCTCCAGGTACTCCAGGTTCCCCTATCACTAAAAACATATACAAGGCCAGGATGAATGAGAGTGTGTTTGAGAGGGACAACGGATGCTAATTAGTCTATGGCTACAATCCGGTGTGGTCTGTTTAACATGCACTGTCCAAAAATAAACCAATAAATATTCAGTTTCTGCTTTTTGTGGGCCACCAAACACAATCTTATATGGATGGAGAAATTTGTGGGAACAAGCGCGGATAGCTACCGCGCTTCTGTGAATTCTATGGTTAGGACCACAGGAAGTTAGCCAAAATTAACATCATGTTGCTAACCCATGGGAGGCTCTTACCTGTTAGCTAAGAAAAAAATCTATATTATAGTATATTTTGTTGTGTTCTTTTGACCTGGTGATGTACATTCACAGTCAAAACAGAAGATGGTTTAGCAGCTTGGCAAAAGGCAGAGTCCATCAGTGGCAGTCGAGATGTGGGAGACACGTGGAAGCAGCACAAGCGTTGGGGAGGTTCATGGAAGAAGCGCACCGTGGTTTGAAAAGAAACAGCCTCATTTCCACCAAGCAGTACGCTAATGCACCTTCTAGCTTTGGCCTACAATAAGCTTGTCATTGATTGTACATTCAACGCAGTGTAGATTTAAACAAATGTCGCCAAATTGTTGTTAGCGCAATATGAAGTGATGCAATGTCTATAGCGCGAGAAGCCACGGCATACTGCAAAATGACTGAGACTGGCACATTTTTCTTTCCAAACACAGCCTCAACAAAAATGAGTGGGAATCTAGAAATGAGCCAAAAGTCCAGTTTGAGTCATGATTGTTCTTATTTACTTCCATTTTAGCCTCATTTTTTTCCTGATGTAGGAATTAAGAAAAAATATTTATATTTGTCTAAATTTAATGCAATGTTACAGTATTGAAATGGTAGTAGTAGAATATCAGTACAAAATTGTTACTTTGTACTGACAACTCTTTAATTGTTATTCAAGAGTTGTCAAATATCGTTACTTTTTCCTCATTGTGCAGTCCTACTTTATCTTTGTCTAGAAGGCAAAAACATCTGGGAATTTAGTAGGCAGTGTTAGTGTGAAACCCTTTTAGTAATCAGGACAACATAAAGTGGTCAAGGAAATTGTACTAAGGATTGCTGAGGTGTTGATGCATGAATGCTTTGTGAATAATGTATAAAAAGTCAGAAATTGGTATTTGCTCCGTCAATCTTTGCCTTTATTTTATATAAACCAAGAGCACACATTTATTCAATTTGTGCAATAGAAGTGCAAACAATGGAGCTCTGAGCTTTTTCCACAAACCAATTAGCATCCGTGATAACGCAAGACGTTTTATTGACATCGCAGATTCTAAACATCCAACTTAATTACACAAAATAAAATATGTTTCCTCGTACGATTTGATGTTTGCACATGAAAGCTTTATGGCATCTTGAAATTGTACACTGCATTCCCTGTCCTCTATGAAACCTCACAGCCGTAAAAAGTGAAGAACCCAACCTCTGTTTGTGTGTTTTGAAAGCTCCTGCACGGTTACCCGCCCAGGCTCAAGTCAAACAAGCCTGGCTGGCGTGCTACATGGACATGGACAGAGAACACTCCTTGGTGGAAACTGGGCTGCCCCTCCGGCTAAACAAGTAACCACACTGAGCGGGTTGTTGTGAGGGCCCGGTGCCAGGGAGCCCAGATCTCCGCTGCTCGAATGCATCGGGGCATAGACTGAGAGAACCTGTGCGTTATCTAAAGTCAGGCGTTCTTTATTTGTATCTTTGAACCACGTGGAAAAGGAGGAAGATCAAACAGTTGGCCAAGGCGTGAGTCTTCATCAGCTGTCCAGTCAGCCACAGGACTAATGTGAGAGTCTAGAGCATCCTGTTGCGTTTATGCGTTGGGGAGTCTGTGATGACGTCACTACAGGGGGCGGGGCCGCGCTTGCGATTGGCAGTGGAATCCAAATGGAGCGCCATCTCCTCCGCGATAAAAGTGTTAAGGTCCACGTCATGCAGGCCGTTCCTGCGCCGGCCCAGGGACTGGGCGGGGTGAGTGGGGGAGCCAGGGGGCCCGGAGCGCACCGAGATACTGGCCATAGCACCACTGAGACCTGCGAGGACAACAAGAAGGTTTCACTCAGGGGTACAGGATGGCTACAGTATAAAGCGAATGTTACGATAATTACTATATCGAATTATCATTCAATAAATGATAGACAATTCATTTTTTGGCTCAATATTTATTATTTGCATTCCACCTCCCCCATTTTTCTAATGTAATATTTTTTTTTTTTTTACCCAAAGTAAGTTGTGTCTCATTGTATTTCATGTTCATTGTGGAATATTTGAAGTACTTTTCAAACAAAGCTTAACTGTCATTTTTAAGCCGTAGAGCTTCGGTGGCATTGTATGGTCTTCAATAATATTGTTTATCGTGATACGTTTCCAACCTCAATATTTCAAACTTTAGATTCGTGGCAGTAGGGCTGGGCGATATGGCCAAAAAATAAAATCAATTTTTTTACTCAGTTTGGACGATTACGATTTTAAATCGATTTTATTGGAAATAAACTTAAGTAAAAAATAATACTTCCCGCACACTGTCAACCTTGTAAAAATAGTTTACTAAGATTAGGTCAATGTTTCGGTCCGGAGACCTTCATCGGGCAAATTGGAAATAAACTAAAAAAGATCTCCTGATTTTTCATATGAAAAAAACCTCCTCCACATTAATATTTAGATTTCAAATATAGTCCACAATTTGGCCCATTACAAATTGTTAGTTCTGTTTTAAATATTCCTTGTCTGCTCTCAGAAGTAAAACTTCCTCATGAGGTCTGCTGTGATTGACATCCGTCTCCATGGAGACTCAAGGGGAAAGGGGCGAAGCTACATGGTGCCGCCGCTGCTGCTGCTGCTGTGTCTCTGCCATGTCTCCGCTCTGAGTGGGAGCAGGGCAGAGGATCAGACCGGGGGGAAACTGTTTTAGCGAAGTAAACTCCATCGCGCACAACGAAAACACAACACACGGCCTTTGTGATGCAGCAGAGATCGTCAGAAAGTCGCTGGGTTCTTCACTGGTTTCATTTCCAAAAACAGTCGCTACAGAGCGTCTGACACGTTGCTAAATTGGCCGTGCGGCGCACGCAAGGCAGACGTGGAGCCGTGGACACAATTTTACCATTTTCCACATCGTATGTTTTAAACACATGAATTAATCGAATGAATTCGATTCATCGCCTAGCCCTACATGGCAGGCCTAAATACGAGTGATGTCAATGCATGGCAACAGCCTGGCAACAGAAGCCAAATATGTGGCAAGACTAGAACACTGAACGTTTTTTTCAGACAGAAATAACCTCTATACTATTACAGCGGCACAAGGACAATGAAATTACTACTCTCAAGGACTTCACACATTCAGTACAAAGTAAATCATTTCAGCCTTTACAACTTGCTACTTTGAACCATTTAAATTGCAATGATTCTGTATCAACCGATCTAGTAATCTCTAATGGCTAAGGCAAAGAAGAGCATGTCGGTTAATGGATTTCAATCGCATAATCTATAACAATGTTTTTTTGTTTTTGCTTTTTTAAAGGAGGAAAAGATCGCCTATAAACGCAACATGAAAACTTGTGAGGTCTTTAAAGGTTTTCATATTAATACTTAGTTATTACACGCAACAGTCATGGAAATTCCCTTTGTTTGTCACGTCCTGTGGCCCACATCAATAATAAACATCAAAAGGTGCCAAACCAAGGAAAACTAGGTACTTTTTTGGCAAAAATCTAAACTATAATGTGTTCGCTATGTTTAAAGTGTCCCGTTGACTTTATGTCTACAAACGGCCCTCTGCTCTGACAGACGACGGGCGGCAGATTGCCAGTGCTGTGACTAACCGTGCAGCGCGATGGCCTCCCTGAAAGGCTGTAGGTCCGTCTCCACTGAGCTGCCCGTCTCCGGCGGGGCAGGCCTGTTGGCGGAGACCACAGACACCCGGGGCGGGGCGCGCGCTGTGCGTGGGGGTGGCACTTTGCCACACAGGAAGCTGATGAGATCCTCGCGCCGGATGTTTCTTCTGCGTTTCTTTACCCAGGCGATCACCTCCTTATTCCTGCGCTGGCAGCCGATCTGGATGCCCAAGTCGTAGCTGCGCTGATGTGCCTCTGTACTCTCTGGAGGGGAGAGAGAGAATATGCTAACAGGGATTCTTAGATCTCTACACTGACCATGTAAAGTAAAGTAAAGTAAGGTAGACGCGCCTAACAATAAGCTATCGTAGCACAGAATGTCAAATACCGTCGACTAGACTGGGTAGATCGAGTAGTCACCCAAATGATGGTGCTGCTGCTTTAATATATTAACAAAACAATGAATATGTATGTTAGACAAACATCACAGCGGGTGGAGTGACAAGTTTTAGTGCCAATGCTTTTTCCCACGTAGCCTGAATGCATCACGGGGCATGTTCCCATAATTTGGCTATTTGGGCTGCACGTAGAATGAGAAAAGAGCCCAGTTATCTGGACTACTCCAAGTATAATCAGACAACAAGTGTAGTCTGAGCGTGTTCTGCATGCTAACGCGACTGAATGTTTCCCCCATGATTCACACGTAAGGCCTAAAACACTGCTGTGTGTGTGCAGACACTCACCTTTGTAAAGATTAGTGACAGCAGTAGCTGCGTTCTGAAAGGGCACCCAGAGAGAGAGGCCTTGCTGCTGACATACTCGGTCTGCAAAAACAACAGGTAAGTCCAGTTACAAATTTACCAATAGAAAAGTCATGTTTTGACCTGGTGTTACAAAATATTTTTGGAAGAATTTATAATAAAACTTTTTCTGTTAAGTATCCATTTTGCAAACCTACTTGACACTCTTGCAACTTAATTACTGCCATATGTACAGAAGGTTTCAAACAACTACACACTTTTTCTGGTGCATGAAAAGTATAGTCCCCTCCTGGAACCGCCACCTTAACGTGGTGGAGGGGTTTTAGTGCCCGAATGATCCTGGGGGCTCTGTTGTCGGGGGCTTCGTGCCCCTGGTAGGGTCTCCCATGGCAAACAGGTCCTGGGTGACGGGTCAGACAAAGAGCAGTTCAGAAGCCCCTAATGAGAGACCAACAGGCCCAGTTAGAACCATGAGGCCGTTCTTCTGTGGACCCACCACCTGCAGGAGGAGCCATAGGGGCTGGTGCAATGTGCTCTAACAGCTGCCCCCAAGACCCGGCAATGGAAAAGTGGAAGAAAATGGATGGAAGGATGAAAACTATAGTCAGCATTTTTCATTGATCTAGCAGTAACATTATAAAATGTTAAGATATAGATGTATTTTGTGCAGTATACTGTTCGTAGTAATGCGTTGCCCCATCTGACAGTAGAGTGAGAAGTAGGCATTTTATCTTAAACATGTGTTTACATTAGCAACAAGTGTCACATGACATGGCTGGCAAAAAAACAAATGTGTTTGCTTTCCAAGCGAGAGAAGACTGAAATATGACCTGCTAAATTGATACAAGCAGCATGTGCTTTTCATAACATGTCTTTAAATGTCTTAACTACAAGGCTATCAGCTTACATGAAGTTGACATTTATTATAAATTGCCTTCATTGTATCAAGTAAGCGGTAGTCCAACTGCGACCTAAAATTGCTATTAATCTATCAACTTAAATATAAACACACACCAGTTACAAGAGGAAAGTACCCGTCAGCACTTCTATTTTGATTGCTTGTTCTCAAATGCAATTTTCCACAACATTTTCATGATAGAGCTGAAGTGCCAAGAAACATAAACAAGAGAACTATGCTAAGTAAACCAAGAGGGGAGTATGACTGAGAAAAGCGTCAAATCAAGGCTACAAAACTATTTGAAAAAAATTGCATATTCAATCACTGAACACATCACTTTCCAATTAAATGTGAACAAGAATCATAAGCAATGTGTTTTCCGTCAACACTGTGTCAAAACAAAATGGTGAATCAGGACCTAAACAACTTAAAAATCATAACTAATACTGAACTGTTGCACATTTTAAGTTTGATCAACAATGATCAATTTCAGTCAGATGAAGACCTCACCATCTTCATACTGTGGCATCTTTCAATAATATTTTGCATAATGTCACACATATCATTTGGAGGAATTGGTATTGCACATTTTGAGGCAGAAATCGCCCCCACCTCCACACAGCCAGCCAATGCAAACCCATGGGTAAACTCTCGTGAAAAGCAGCTGCTTAGAATACACCATGTATGCACATCGTTTACGAAACTCCTTGCGCCATTTTGGGGAGTGTTTTTATCAGCAATGCTTTGATAAACACACAGTCCATAGAATTGGTACGGGTGGACATGTTGCTTACTGACTGTATTTATCGTTTGTTTATATCACCACTTCGCCCCGGGGGTTATAGAACGTGTGTTTAGTCGACAAACTCCTCCCTGGGTTTCGCCATTTTGACGAGCTTGGCACCAGTTATCGGGGGAACAAATGGCATTTAGGTGGGCCATATTGTACAAAAAACAGAGAGGACATTAAGGGGAAACGGAGACTCGACGCTACCCTCGATGCACAGGGACTAAAATAGATTTCCAGGCTGTACGTTTCAATCTTTTCTCGGACAGAATTGTGACGAGCGATTGCAACACTGCTCAGCTGTCCCACTAGCTGACACTAACCGGTAGTTGGCTAGCTGTTAGCATAGTTAGCACCCGACCCCAAAAAAGGTCGTCCTTTATCTTCATATCGTCACCACATGTTATTATTATCGTTTCCAGTGCGCCTTGAAACCATAAAACATCGTGGCTTTGTTGAGACCAATACACAAACCATTAATGGGCAGTAATGGCTTCAAGTGAAATGCAAACTATGTGCTTAGTGTGCTAAAGGGTATTAGCATATCCGGTGCCCTTTGTGTGCATCTCTCCACCCAGCAATAACGTTAGCTGGGTCTACGCAAATAATTGCAAGTCAAGTTTAATGCTTTTGATGCCACTTTAAATTCGGATTAAATTTTTTTTCCACACTATAAATACACCCCAAGATAAGTTTACGCACGTATCACATCCTAATTTTAACTTTGCAACCGTTTGTGAGATGACAGATGGAAACAACATTGGATATTTCTAAAGAAAACAGGTCCCAACAGACCATTTGATTACAAGATGTTTGTAATGGTGATTTGCAGGGAAATCGACGAAATATAACGTAATTTTGACCTAAAATGTGGTTGTTTAAAAGTAGCAAGGGGCAACAACTCGATTTTTGGTTGGAAGAAATATGCAAAAATGTGTCCATGCAAGGAGCAATCATTAAATGCCAATATAGACATGATAGCTGTATGCGTGAAATATGTAATCACTAATAATGTTATTTATTGTCCCAGACACCGGCTTGGCTTGGAGGATTAGCTTCTCGTAGCCTTTAGCTCGATGCTAGTTAGCCTTAGCTCAAACTTGGCTATTTTTAGTACAAACCTTTATATAGTTGTGCTACTGCCGTGGCGGAGTTTTGGAAGAGATGCCAGAGTTTCTGCTGACTTTGTTCCGTCTCCTCCTCGCTGGGCTCCTCTTGATCGGCCTCGGCCAAACACTGTCGCTCCCATTTGGAAAACCAATGCTCAGGCCCGTGCTCCTGGATCTGCGCTCCCCCCTCCTCCTTCCTCTCCTCCATAGCTTAGATCTCAAGCTTTACGGTTCCTATTCGACCGTATTTCTTATCCAATCTCAAAATCGCGTAACCTAATTAAAAAAAACGACTACCCTAACAATCTACGTACAAAAGTAACGTATCGGCCGCGGTTAGAGCCACATTATGTACGTTTAAATGCCGCCCGCACAGCCTGAAACTAAAAAACGCGACGATGACAACACCTAGGAATTTCTGGCACTGGCCAGCAGGGTGTAGCTACAGACCGGAGCAGCTGCACATTTCACACTGCAGATTGACGACCGCGGATATAAGACCCTCGCTTTTCAAGACTGTCCCATGGAAAGATGTTTTATTATTATATTCGCATAAAAAACCTGCATGATAAAAAAAATATTATTATTAGTATTAATAATAATAATAATTAGTAGCAAAACTAGTAGTAGCATAACTTAGTAGCACAACTATATAAAGGTTTGTACTAAAAATAGCTAAGGCTAACTAGCATTGACCTAGCCTGGTTTTACCATACCCTCGTACTTGTTTGACCGGAGTTTACGGATGGCAAAGGCCAGGCTAGCATTGACCTAAAAGGCTAAGGGAAACTAATCCTCCAAGCCAAACAGTGTCTGGGGCAATAAATATAATTATTAGTGATTACATATTGTATGCATAAAATTATCATGTCTAAATTGGCATTTAATGATTGCACCTTGCAAGGACACATTTTAGCATATTTCGTCTAACCAAAAATCGAGTTGTCCCTCGCTGCTTTTAAACACAGTGTACATTATAGGTCAAAATTACGTTACATTTTGTAGATTTCACTGCAAATCGCCATTATATACAATATATAATATTAATAGTCTAATATTAATAATAATCTCTAACCAAGCTATTCAAGATAAGTACAAGAAATACTTTATTCCACGTTTGGCTTTTTTTTTTAAACTCCATAGTGTAGAATATGTCTAGTAAATTGAACAAATAAACAAACAATAATACATAGAAGTAGTACATTTTAAATAACAACTAAACCATGGACATCAATGTTTTATTATGTTTTTTTCTCTGTAAATACTAGCATAGCATAACATAGCAACCTCTTTTTAGTGAGAAAATTGCGCAAATTAAATGTTGCCTTTACTTATTTCATTGTTTTTTGGCCTCTTGATTCAATTGTTGATAGTTGCGATCTTCCAAACGGCAGATGGCCGCCTCAAAAAAAAAAAAAAAAAAAAAAACGACGGTCGTAAAAACGCGGTCCTAAATTAGTAGCTGCTCCGCTCTGCAGATTCATAATATTGTGGAAGTAGGCACCCACACATTGCCCCGCCTGAATTCCCACTTCTTTGCGAGGCGATTGGCCGAAGCAAGTTTTTAAGGCGGGCCTCTGTGGAGAACACTGTCTCGGATTGGCCGAGAAATGTTAAAAAGAAAAGGTCAGAGAAAAACAACCCGGTGGGCGCGTCCCATTTCCGCACGATCTTTTCCTCGAATCGCGCGTCCTCCTTTTCTAGACTGTACATCGCGTCCACCACAAAAAAGTGAGCCATTAGGAAACAACTTTAAAGGATCGATTGGATTTGTTTCAAGAATGATTTAACTTCTTAACCCAAACCAAGCGCATTTTCTACAGTTTGGCTTTACCCAAATCTAAAAGCTTCTCGACCGGAGAGCAACAGTATAATGCCTCATTTGAAAGCTAAGACCTACAAAAGTGATCATAACTTTTGTGTCATGGTGTCGCTGTGTTTTTGTCACTTTTTTTTTAAACATTTTTGTCGTTTTTTCGCCACATTTTTGGTTGCTTTTTAATAGATTTTTTTTTATTTTTTTTCAGTTTTCGCCACGTTTGTGTTGTTTTTCCGGCACGTTTTTTGTCGCTCTTATGGCGCTTTTTGTCGCTTCTTCATTTATTTTTGACGCGTTTTTGCCACGCAATGTTATTACTTTTAGTTGCTTTTTCCGGCACGTTTTTTGTCGCTCTTTTGTCACTTTTTTGTTGCGCCAGTCTACTCTAGAGGCTAGGGCAGTTGTGGCTAAAATAATAATAACTTACCACCATTGAGTCAATAGACAACCACTATAGCGCCTTGAGAAAATTGTAAACACAGACTTGTAAAGCCCAATACAATACCACACAAACCATCATATTACTACTACAGGTAAAAGTATAAACACTGCTGAATCATTAGGTAACACTGGCATTGTCCTCATCATATTAGCATCTATTGTTACTGTCAAAAAAAAAAACACCATCCGTTTAATTCATCTTTATGAGAGTTCTAACGTGTTGTTTTTTCCCTTCATTTGAAACTTAAAAACATATCATTTAAGGCGATCATGCTATGAAGCTAATGAAATGTAATGCAACAATAACCTCTCTTACAGCCTTAGGTGCTAAGGCTGTTGTGAAGTAGCCTGGAAAAATCCAGACTCACCGCTGTACCAGCCGGTGAGTCTGGTCACCCCTGCGTCGAATCCATTTCCCACAGCGGTAGATACGCAAGCAAACAGGAAGTGGAGTAAACCAATCAGCGAAGGGCGGGCGTGTGCTGTTGATGTGGTGTTATTAGCGGTTTTGCGTTAATATTTGCGCAGGATTATGAATAACGAAACTCACCTACTGTCGATGTGTTTTTTGGTCATTTACCGCCGACTGGAGACACGCTTTCTCTCTTTCGTGCATCGTTCGTAGATTGTTATTGAGGAGACTTCCGCGTCCCGTGAATGACGTTGCTCGCTAACAACACGTCACGGCAAATAAACGATTCAGATTGGACGTGAACGGATTAATTTTGCGGAAGGCGCGAGCGTTGACTGGGTGACCAGACTGATCCCCCGCTGGATAAAAAAATACAGAGGGGAATCATTCTGGTCTCACCAGGCTAGTTGTGAAGGAGGCCAGAGCAGAGCTGTGATCCCGCTCCACGGCGTCTGTTGACTGTAGCGCATTCTGTCAGGCAGAGGGCGTGCTGATCATGAAGACTGTCGACTGGATCGTGAGGTTGTTTTTTCCACATTTTGGGAGTAGCTGCAAGTATGCCCCTGTCCCTTTTTAAGTTGTACAGCTACAGCCATTTAGAGACATCCCACTTTTTATTGGTGTGCGTTCCTGAATCACAACAATTACGATACAGCGGGCATGCACTTGTGTCAAATGTAAATTCTTTTGGCACATGACTAGTTCCGAACATGATGCAATCTGTTGCACTCCCAAGTAGACATTACCATTTAAAATGAGTTTTTAGAAATAAACAGCAAAACAAGTGTTTTTCAGGACCATGACATTCTTCATATTATAGTCAGTAAATTAAGTTAAACTATACTTTATTGATCCCCGTAGAGAAATGTGCTCTCTGCATTTGACCCATTTCAGAGAGACATTTCTGCCTAAGTATTATTGTAATTATCCATCTATGTATAAATGGGTGCTCCTGTTTCAGTAAGCACAAAGAGCATCTGTAACCTTGGTGCCTTCTTAGGCCATGTCCACACGTACCCTGAGATAGATAGATAGATAGATTGAAATAGTGAATGGATGAATAGTTTTCTGGTTTACGTAGACTATAAAAAAAAGAGCAAACATTGAAATGTAGTATTGTTGATGGAAAAAACTTAAACATGTCACACTGACAGACAAGTTAATATAGAACACAAAACAACATACGTCACTGATACAGTGGGAGAGCCCTCTAGATAGATAGATAGATTGATTGATAGACAATAAAAACCTCTAAACGTTCAAGAGCCAGTCATACCAATGTTTCCACAGCTGCGAGGTATAACGTACAGCACTGCACACAACACTGGACAACAAAAATCCACAAACGCAGACTTTTCTACAACCGTATGCAAAACTATCTCTGTCCACACCATAGATTGTTTGCAGAACGGATGACGCAACCTTCCATCTCCATGGGCTCATTTATTTTGTCAAACTAATAACGTTTGACACATTTTTTTTATAGTCTACGTAAACCAGAAAACTGTTCAACCATTGCCCCAAATAATTGTGAACTATTTCAATAATCGGGAGAAGTGACAGTTTTTTAAAGAAACATAAAATTGAGAAATGTTGAACCGGAGCATAATTTGTGAGGGATTAGGTCAGTACAACTGCCATAATCATTTATTGACTTAAAGCCACACCGTGTAACATGTTACCCAATAAATAAAATTGAAATACAAGCATTTAGTTTATGACAGATATTATTTTTTTATATTTCTTCATTAAAATTGCTGCTTCACTGAAATCAAATGATAATTATTACTTGCAACTGATGTTATCCATCTAAATAAGTCATATGCACTTTAAACTGTTTTTTTTTTTTTGGAGACCATTAAGAAAAAAATAACTGGACCTTAAACCTCATGCCAGTTTTTGTTTCATGCGGATAGGCCCAATAATGAATGAGATATTGGCCAAAACCAGGACAAAAGAATATGCAGTGTTTTGATGGTTACCATAGTTACCATCATCACATTCATACCTGCCCACCACAAGTTGTGATGTCACGTGAACGCAACCTAATAATCGACTTCTTGTTTCAGCCCCACATTGGGCTCTCAAAAAATGTGCTAAAGTAATTTTGTTTTCAAAGGGAAGATGAATTTAATGATATGTTGCAGAGATAGCTATATTTTGGAACTGCTACTAAAAAAAAAGAATTCTTGAGGTCCGAGGACCTTTAGTCACTTTTTGAGGCATCAATGTTGCAATCCCACTAAACTTAACTAAAATGTTAATAAAACACTGGCCATTAAATCTTGCCATATCTCTTTTATGAGTGTGGGAGGGTTCAAAGGTCAGGAGATTTTATTTTATTTATAACTGAGAATGACACCGCCCTCTGTACCTGTCGTCTGGGAGTCCGGGCTGCATACGTCCAAGAGCAGCGCCGGTCGCGGCCGCACAGGGAATCATTTTCCCGAAGGATGTCCAAGGATAAAGAGGTGGCGTGCGAGTTGCAGGGGCAGGAGCGGGGTCCCACCGTCACCTTCCACCGCCTGCATTACAGCGTCCGGGATTCGAGGTTCTGCCGCAAAAACGGGCCGGAGAAGTACATCCTCAAAGATGTCAGGTAAGACCGGCAACAATCGGCTGTCCCGATTGTTCTCGTCCAAACAGTGGTGTTGATGTAATGTGAGCAAATGCTTTAAGTGATTTATTCAAGCTTCATAACTAATATACAGAGCCTCTCGAAAGTACTAATGCACCTTGAACCTTTGCACATTTTGTCATGTTTACAACCCTAAACAAAAAGATTTTATTTTTTATGTTTTACTGAAAGTTCACACATAAGTAACAGACAACTGAAGTGAAAGCAAAATGATACATGATTGTTATTTTTCAAAATATAGAAAAGTGAAAAGTGGGGCGTGCATAAGTATTCATACAGCATGACTTAATACTTTGTGGAACCCCCTTTTGCTGCAATAACAGCAGCAAGTCTTCTGGGGTTTGACTCTACAAGGTTTGCACATGTAGAGACTGACATTTTAGCCCATTCCTCTTTACAAAACAACTCAAGCTCTGTCACATTAGAAGGAGAGCGTTTGTGAACAGCAGTTTTCAGGTCTTTCCACAGATTTTCAATAGGATTTAGGTCAGGACTTTGACTGGGCCATTCTAACACATTCATATGTTTGTTTTTAAACCATTCCATTGTAGATGTAGCTTTGTGTTTAGGGTCATTGTCCTGCTGGAAGGTGAATCTCCGCCCCAGCCTCAATTCTCTTGCTGACTCCAGCAGGTTTTCCTCCAAAATGTCTCTGTATTTGGCTCCATCTATCTTCACAACTATTCTTACAATCTTCCCAGTCCCCGCTGAGGAAAAGCAGCCCCATAGCATGATGCTCCTCCCACCATATTTGACACTGGGGATGGTGCGCTCAGGACGATGAGCAGTGTTAGGTTTGCTCCATACATAACGTTTTGCATTTGGGCCAAAAAGTTCAATTTTTGTCTCATCTGACCAAAGCACCTTCTTCCACATGGTAGCTGTGTCCTCCATATGACTTTTAGCAAACTTCAAAGGGGATTTCTTATGGCCTCCTTTCAGTAATGGCTTTCTTCTTGCCACTCGTCCATGAAGGCCAGATTTGTGTAGAGTACGACTTATAGTTGTCCCATGTACAGATTCCTCCAGCTCAGCGGCAGGACGTCCCAGCTCCTCCAGAGTTATCTTGGGGCACTTGGTTGCATTTCTGACCAGTGCTCTCCTTGTTCGGTCTGTTAGTTTAGGTGGACGCCCGTGTCTTGGTAAGTTCGCAGTGGTGCTATACTCTTTCCATTTCCGAATGATGGATTGAACAGTGCTCCGTGAGATGTTCAAATCTTGGGAAATCTTTGTATAACTTAACGCTGCTTTAAACTTCTCCACAGCTTTATCCCTGACCTCTCTGGTGAGCTCCTTGGCCTTCATGGTGTTGTTTGGAGACCAATACACTCTGACCATAGCTCTGAGGCCCTCACAGAACAGCTGGAATTATACTGAGAGTAGATTACACACAGGTGGCCTCTATTTAATGGTTAGGGCAAGGTGTGAACTTTCTGCAGTCATTAGGAATTATTATTTTTGAAAAATAACAGAATCATGTATCATTTTGCTTTCACTTTACAGTTGTCTGTTACTTGTGTTTGAACTTTCAGTAAAAAATTCAAAATAAAATCTTTATGTTTAGGGTTGTAAACATGACAAAATGTGCAAAAGTTCAAGGTGTATTAGTACTTTCGCAAGGCACTGTAATTACGTGAAAACTATGAATTGTGAATCGTGACTATATCGACTTATCGTCCAATAAATGACAGGAAAAAAAACATATTTTTTTCGGCTCAACAATTATCATCAGCACATTTATTTACATTTTTCCTTTTATCCTGTTTTTGTAATACAATTTTGTTGTGTTACAAAGGGCATGTCAATACGTACTTTTAGATCAAGGTCTTACCGAGATTTCCATTTTTGAAGTCGGTTTCAGTGGCATCAAGTGGACGTCAAATTAAATATTTGATTGTGATATTTTCCTGCCTCAATATATCAAACATAAAATGTTCTGTTATTGAGACACGCCCAATCGTGATTGTTTACTTTTCAAAAGTGTGATTCATCTGAATATAGATTCAATCGGTTGACAGCACTTATTTGAAGTATTTTGAATTTTGGTCCAAATTTGGCCATGGCCTCATCGTAGATCCGCAGTTGTTCCGATTCAAACAGGAACAGAAGAATTTCTCTGCAGTTTTGTTCTGATAATGTCATCACAATATTCTCTAAATCCGTCTGAAATTGCTTCTTTGTACATTACTTTGTACAGTTTTTCCCCCCAGTCTCTTTAGAAAGACCTAGTTCTTTTTTTCCCACCCACTGTACCCAATTATTACACTTTTTGTTACACATTTTTATTTACTACAGTTCTCATGTTCACATAAATGAAAGATTAGGGCGCTTGGTTAAAATCTTGAATGACCGCAGTGGAATAATGATAACTTGAAGGGTAAAAGAAGATAAAAAGGGTACATCGTTAAGGGGGGGGGGGGGTCTGATATGGGCCAGATTAAACATTTAATTGAAGATCATGTTTTGGGTTTGACATGACTACTGAAAAAAAAAGAAAAGAAAAAAGTTGCCATTAAATGTCTTTAGAAAATTGCCGTAAATGTACCCTTTGCAACTGTAACCAGGAAACAAAGGAATTGTCCTACATTATTATTTTATTATGGTCATATGGTCATAAAATGTGGTCGGATCTTTATCAAAATCACAAAAATGAGTAAACAGTGTCAGCTTAAAGGAACAGGCCACCGTTTTTTCAATACGTTCAACCTGAGCTTAGACAAGTGGATGTACCTGTCTGGTCTTTGTGCGTGCCCGTGGAAGAGCTTGGTTGCTTCTAACTTCACCCCGTTTGGAGCCATATTAATATGCTGGGAGAGGCCAAATACTAACAACATCTTTGATCATTTTGTGTGACTGAGGGCACGCACAAGGACCAGACAGGTACGTATCAACTCGTCTCAGCTCAGGTAAGAACATATCTCAGTATGGAAAAACGGCGGCCTGTTCTTTTAAACATAATACCACCAAAACATTTACATTTTATCATATTTTTATTGGCTAAAACATGTGAACATTCACAGGACAGCGTGGAATAAGTGAGTACACCCATAGATTCAATGCTGGTTGACTGGGCCATTCCATAACGCATATTTTATTCTTCTGAAACCATCTTGAAGTGGGTTTGTTTTAATTTTGTGAATTAATTTTTATATTGATGATAGCACGTTGTCCAGGCCCTGAGGCAACAAAACAGCCCCGCACCATGATTCTCCTTCTCCAGACTTCACAGTGAGGATAGGATATTGATGTTGATGTGCTTTTCCAATTTATGTAGAAATGTGAGAAATTCCAAAAGATTCACATACTTTTTACTCCCACTGTATAAACAACACATTATAGCCATGTGGTAAATGTCCCAGGGTGGCTGTGGCTACAATAGTAGCTTACCACCACCGAGTGTAGAATGAAAGAATAATGACTACAATGTAGCACTTTGTCGCGCAATACAAGTGTAAGCCGTTATTACTGTACCTCATGTGTGTTGTATTGTTATGTCTTTCCTTTCCTTTTGTTAATGTCTTATGCTCCCTGATTGCTTCTTGCAATAATTTAAAAAAAAAAAATCTCTTTTTCAGGGGAGTCCTGGCCTCAGAGGGGAACCTATTGTACATGTTTTTTGTGGTAGGGAAAATCGGAGTACCCGGAGGAAACCTATGCGGACACAGGGAGAACATGCAAACTCCGCACAGAAAGGCCCCGTCGTGGTGGTAATCAAACCCGGGACCTTCTAGCTGTGAAGCACGCGCGCTAACCGCTGCGCCACCGTGCCGCAACACACTATAAAATACTGAATGATCCTAGTTTTGTTGGTCCGTTGTAATAATATTGGCAAGAACCTCGACGTAGGGAGTATAAATGAACAACTCGAGTACGCGAGACAAAAAGGGTTGGGAACCACTGGCCTACGAGACAACATTTACACTAATAGATGAACTTACCACATTTGTCCATCTCATAAATAACAAATATTAACAAACGTTTTTACAGAACTTAAACCTTTCGAAACTGACATCAAATGCCTGATTTAATGAGCTCTTTGTTTCTATCAGGAACAGGAAGTGTGTAGTATATAGGAGGAAAAAAAACGCTTTCTATTTCATAAGCATGTATTATCCTTTCTGTTTTTTGTCCCAGTGGGATCATGAGGCCGGGGATGAACGCGATCATGGGCGCGACGGGCAGCGGCAAAACCTCGTAAGGCGCACGTGCACGACACACAACATGCAGCAGCAGCAGCAGCACGCTATCTGACATGTGTGGCGGACTTCAGCCCCTCCTCTGATAACGGCTCTGTGTGTGTGTGTGTGTGTGTGTGTGTGTGCGTGTGTGTGTGTGTGCATGTGCGCGTGTGTGTGTGCGTGTGTTTGTTATCAGGCTGCTGGACGTGATCGCCGGCAGGAAGGACCCCCGGGGGCTCAAGGAGGGCCAGGTCCTGGTGGACGGGCGGGTCGTGACCTCTGAGCTCCGGCTCAGCTCCGCCTACGTGGTCCAGGTACGAGCGCTGAATGCAGCGGAAACAGTTAATGTTTTTAACCTGAGCTGCTGATTTACATGTCAGAAGTTAGTATGGTTATTCGTTTTAATATTATATAGTATTATACTGTAAAGTTCATATTAGTTTCTTAACCCCCGCCTGAACTGAGCACATTTTCTCCAGTTCAGCGTTACCCAAATCTAAAAGCTTCTCGACTGTAGCTTACAGACGATAATGCTTCATTTGAAAGCTAAGACCTACAATCCTTATCGTGACTCTTTTTTTGAGTTGTTGTATTTGCGTCGCTGTTTTGACGCTTTGTTCAAGAAGCTTTTCAATTTGGGTAAAGCCGAACTGGAGAAGATGTGGTCGGTTCAGGTGCATTTCCATAGTTCACTCAACACAAGCTAAACCTATTGTAAAACATCAACGCGTGTTTTCAGACTCATGTGAGTGAATCGTAAGTTAGGCCTAAAGCGGAGCACGTTTAACCAGGCTGAATGATAAGTGATTATAGAAGTCACGAAGGGCACGACGGCAGTGTTATTTGTATTCACGACCAGTGTGGAGCCATTCACCCATGAATGACAGACGGTCCTCTTTTTTCCCAATCAAAAAAGCAACTCCGCCTTCTTGACCGTGAACGAAAGCTTCGCATGTTACTAGGGTTCTGTGGAGCCGGCGCATTAAGCACTGAGCGATCCCCTCCGCCCATGTGCTGTTCAAGTAGTAATATCAACAGAGTCACACAAAACAGGAAACAAATGAGGAGAAGATAGATAGAGGGAGCTGCGCAGGAGAAAGAGGAAGGCGGAGCTGACCAGTGCAGGACACCACGCTCTGAAACAGGGAGGCGCTGCACCGTTTCAATGGAGACTGAAGGCAGTACTCCGGTTTCCCCCAACCTCATAAAACATGCTACTCAAGTCGGCCGACAGCGGCTCAGGACTAACACCTGAACGCCATTACAACGACAAATAAAGCACTTACTTACTTACACATGTGACCCTCGAACGACCAATCAGGAGGCTGTGTCGCTCCACTCCATCTGAGGCTCTGTTGATTTTGTTTGTTAAAGCACTTTACACGCTTAAGCTTATTTTTTATAGCACTTTTCACAACAGCGGTGATATGGGAGGTCCAGATGATCCCATTCGGGCGGTTCAGAGCTTCTTCGAAACTACCCCCATTACTGTAGATTTGATTTGTCTTGTAACCTGTGTGCTGAAGGACGACATTTTGATGGGGACCCTGAGCGTGAGAGAAAACCTCCTGTTCAGCGCCAACCTCCGCCTGGACCCCCGGCAGCACACGGACAAAGAGAAGCAGAGCCGCGTGGACGCCATCATACAGGACCTGGGCTTGACTGACTGTGCGAACACCAAGGTGAGGCGTTTCTCATCAAAAATCACACGTCGATGCTGCAGTGCTTGGAAAGCGGGCACATACAGTGAGGAAAATAAGTATTTGAACACCCTGCTATTTTGCAAGTTCTCCCACTTAGAAATCATGGAGGGGTCTGAAATTGTCATCGTAGGTGCATGTCCACTGTGAGAGACATAATCTAAAAATAAAAATCCAGAAATCACAATCTATGATTTTGTAACTATTTATTTGTATGTTACAGCTGCAAATAAGTATTTGAACACCTGAGAAAATCAATGTTAATATTTGGTACAGTGGCCTTTGTTTGCAATTACAGAGGTCAAACGTTTCCTGTAGTTTTTCACCAGGTCTGCACACACTGCAGGAGGGATTTTGGCCCACTCCTCCACACAGATCTTCTCTAGATCAGTCAGGTTTCTGGGCTGTCGCTGAGAAACACGGAGTTTGAGCTCCCTCCAAAGATTCTCTATTGGGTTTAGGTCTGGAGACTGGCTAGGCCACGCCAGAACCTTGATATGCTTCTTACAGAGCCACTCCTTAGTTCTCCTGGCTGTGTGCTTCGGGTCATTGTCATGTTGGAAGACCCAGCCTCGACCCATCTTCAATGCTCTAACTGAGGGAAGGAGGTTGTTCCCCAAAATCTCACAATACATGTCCCCGGTCATCCTCTCCTTAATACAGTGCAGTCGCCCTGTCCCATGTGCAGAAAAACACCCCCAAAGCATGATGCTACCACCCCCATGCTTCACAGTAGGGATGGTGTTCTTGGGATGGTACTCATCATTCTTCTTCCTCCAAACACGTTTAGTGGAATTATGATAGCTGATAGACAGGTGTTCAAATACTTATTTGCAGCTTTATCATACAAATAAATAGTTACAAAATCATACATTGTGATTTCTTGATATTTTTTTTAGATTATGTCTCTCACAGTGGACATGCACCTACGATGACAATTTCAGACCCCTCCGTGATTTCTAAGTTGGAGAACTTGCAAAATAGCAGGGTGTTCAAATACTTATTTTCCTCACTGTAAGAGACGTGCCCACGGCGTGTCCGTCGTAGCGTTCGGTTACCGAAGTGCGTGTGTTGCAGATCGGCACAGAGTTCTTGCGCGGCGTGTCCGGCGGCGAGAGGAAGCGCTGCAGTATCGGGATGGAGCTGATCACCGCTCCCTCTCTGCTGTTTCTGGACGAGCCCACCACCGGCCTGGACTCCAACACGGCCAACTGCATCGTCAGCCTGCTGCACACGTACGCCACATGCGGAATCACCAGACCTCATTTACACAGCAGTGGTTCAATTATTTAGAAACATGGCACATTTGGTTAGAGCGTACTGGTGCATAGAGTATCCAAAAGGTTTCCTCAAGTAAGAGTAACGCAACTTTAAAATCATTTTTGCACAAGCACAATTTAAAAGTAGTGACCCAAATACCCGACCAAAAAACACACACATACAGAGGGCCGTTCTAATATTGGGTTGTAGCGCCTTTAGCACACAACACAGAAAGATCCAGTCTTGCGTTAATGTTTCACCAAGATCTTGTATTGATGATGGGGGAGTGTGACCACTGTGCAAAGCTATATCTCCAGCACATCCCACAGACTCTCAATGGGGTTAAGATCTGGACTCTGTGGTGGCAGATCCATGTGATCTCCTGCTCCCTGCAACACTCTTTCACAATGTGTGCCCGGAGAGGTAACTAACAGTGAAGGAGTGGTTGGTGGTGGTCGGAGGGGCCGATGGCGCAGACTGGTTGCCTCGCTTCCGTCAGGCTACCCTAGGGCAGCTGTGGCTACAACAGTAGCTTACCACCACCGAGTGAATAGAGTGAATGAATAATGACAGTGTAGCGCTTTGAGAAACTTGGTAATACAGGCTTGTAAAGTGCAATACAAGTGTAAGCCATTATTATTATTACTAGAAAACCTTTCTCAGTCAGTGTTTAAGGTGACTGAGACTAATTAGACCAGGGGTGCCCAAAGTGCGGCCCAGAGATGGTACTTTTCACTGCAAATTTTATAATTTTACATGATCATAACCTCAAAGACTAACATGTTATTGTGTGACCGAGCTGGCTTTACGGTTTTGAGCCTAAATAAAGGTCTGAGGCAAACCTTTCTTAAATGCGCCCTTTTGAATGTTTGTCAGCAATGACCATCGATGCATGCAGCCCTCGGGCCCCTCAATGAAGAACATTTGGACACCCCTGCCTTCGACACAATTGTTGCTAAAACATTTTTGTGATGTTTATAGTTTCACTTCCTTATTGGACACTGACTGGAAGTAACACAGATACAGATAGAGGTAAAAAACGTTTACACTGTTGCCGTGCAACCATGTTATGTCAACATGTCTGTTAAGTGTGACATCACACACAATAATACTTCTGGGTCTTTTTATCTATACGTTTATCTATATCTCTTGTTGAAATAACTACAGTTTTATACCTATTTAGAATTATCTCACAAATTCTCCAGCAAAAATGAAGACACTTATATCTAAAATAAGTCGACATTGTGTATGGAAAAGAAATAATTAATGACAGAAAAGCATTACTAAAGAAAATCCTGAGTAAATGTGATATTTCTGTGTGATCAGATGTTTAAAAAGATCCTTGTAGTTGGCTCTACAACAGGTTAAAATAAGCTAAATCACATTATAGATAATAGTGCTAAAGCTCCCTTGGACCCGGAAGTAGAGCGGTGACATCATCACTTAAACGTATGGGAAATGAGTGAGTCAAACTGCTATGGAACTTTACCCGTCAATGAACACTTCCTTATTCATTTGCTTCTTAATGAAACCGAAATAAAATGATGATAATTATAATCTAAATAAGCCATATTTTCAAAAGCATTTAAACCTCTCGTATGCACTTTTAGCTGCAGTTAGCACATAGCATTTAGCCCCCACACTGTAAACACACGTGCGGCTCACATCTACGAACCCTCCGAGGAAAAACCACAGCAACAGCTTAACTCTGGCCTCCTCCATGTTGTATCTAGGTGTAGCGTGTTTTGGATGGTCACACAGAGACACGGGAGGCCAGACTCTGGGTACTGCTCTTTTAATGCCAGGTCCTTTAAAAACAGCAACAGGAGACACAATCAGAGGACACACAGTGGCACAGCTCCCAGCACGCAGGTTGCTCAGCTCAATGAATTAACATAAAGTATACAATATTCAACATAAAATTTATATAATTTTGCACAATACTCAAAATGTTCTAATTAAATAATTTGGTTATTGTACTAATTGGCTAATTTGGATTTACAGTTTTGGAAATATAACAAAAATAAAATACAGCATAAAAATTTGCAGTACCAGAATTTATATATTTTTCTCTAAAACCTTTAACAAACCTTTAAAAACAGCAACAGGAGACACAATCAGAGGACACACAGTGGCACAGCTCCCTACAGAGCAAACAAAAAAAAATAAAAAAAACGTCAACATAGGTGCTAAGAAGTCCGTTTCACAGGCTAAAAATAGTTTGTGACCTAATTAACTTCTACTTCATTTCAGTTTATGGTGTTATGTTCGTGTTTCTGACACGTTTATTTGACTAACACAGCTTAAACAAGTGTTAGCTAAACTCATAGGGAGACTCGAGGAGCACAACTTACCAGCACGCAGGTTGCTCAGCTCAATGAGGGACAGAGCAGACCGCGCGCTGCATAGAGGGGGGGTGTGTCGCACCAATTATGGTCCCTGCGCAACAGGCACTAAAGGAACTATATTACTCAGTAATAACACTTGTAAAAATAAAATACCAAAATTACATTAAAAAATTACCAAAAACGGATAATAACAATAATAAAAGGGATTCACTATAAAGTTTTGAGGATGTTCACTTAAAAAAATAATAATCCTGCTACATACTCCCCTCTGAACTTCTCAAAACCGTACCAACAGGTGTCAAACTGGACTCAGAGTAACATTCTCGCCATCAAACATAGACATTTACTTTCTATATGTCTGCAACATAAATGTCTTCCTCCTCAAAAGGAAAAGCAACAGTGATAAGTTGGCCAAACTCAACAATGTATACTTGCAATAAGATAGTGCCGTACACACAACCTCTTACAGGTAAGTTAGTGGCTGTTACTCTCCAATAACCCTGAGCTAATTGGTAGATTACATTACTCACAGTGATTTGATTACATTTGGATCACAACCAAAAAAAAATACAGGTTGCATCTACAAAAATAAACTTTTTGCAAAACCTGAGACTGCAGTACGAGTCTGAATGTTCTTTTGCGTCATATTCTGTATCAGTCTGTTAACTGGTTTCACAATTCTACCAGCCCTAGTTCTGAAAAGACTCATTGTATCAGGCGACGGAACAGTAGGTCCAATGGTAACTGCTTCACTGGACTGGTCACAAGAATGTCTAGGACTTGGGTCTGGACTAACAGTGTCTCTGTCACCACTCTCGGGTTTATGAGGATTTTCAACATCAGACTCAACACGTGACTCGATGACAAGGTCTGAAGCGACCTCAGAGGGACATGGACAGGAATCTTTCAAGGACACTGTTCTTTCCACCCACTCAACTGTGCGATCTATTGCATTAGGCCCTGAGTCAAGAACTGAACGATCCTGATTGACAGTACTCTGCTCAAGGGACGAATCAAAGGAGGACACTGACTCTTGTTCGTGATCGAGTTCGAGCGGCAGAAAGTTTGCTAACAGGAGGAGGTTCCGGTGAACAACTTTCTCTTGCCCAGTGACTGTATTTCTGATTCGATAAGTGTGACATTTGTGGTCTTTGGACACAACCGTGTAAATGGTGGAGCACCACTTGTCAGCAAGTTTCCTACGACCTCGCTCACCTTTATTTGCCAAGAGAACTTGGTCTCCTTCCTCAATGTCTGTACCCTTGACTTTCAAGTTATACAAGCGGGCTTGGCGCCGCTGACTGGTGTTTGCATTAGCCTGGGCTGCAACGAGGGCCTCTTTGAGATTATCTCTTATCTTTTTGACATAACTGTTATAATCGGTGATCTCATTGTCTCTTTCTGCGTTGTGGAACATTACATCGATTGGGAGTCTGGGTATGCGCCCAAACATTAAATAGAACGGCGCATAGCCAGTCGACTCATGTGCTGTGCAGTTGTAGGCGAATGTTAAGGTTTGGAGCATTTGTGGCCATTTACTCTTATCGCGGGCGGGCAAGGCTCTGATCATGTTTCCTAAAGTCCGATTGAACCTTTCAGTTTGGCCATTGCCCATAGGGTGATAAGGCGTGGTCCTCGATTTTTTTACTCCTGAGATCTTTAACAGCTCCTGAATCAGTTCGCTTTCAAAGTTTGCACCTTGGTCAGCATGAAGTCTTTGCGGGAAGCCATACACACAAAAGTATTTGTCCCATAACTGGCGTGCCACTTGTTTCGCTGACTGATCGGGGCACTGAAATGCGTGGGCCATTTTGGTAAAATGATCAGTGGCAACTAACACATCCACGCTGCGTCCTTTTAAATCCTCTGCCGACCAGAAGTCAAGGCACACTAACTCTAGGGGACTTGTGGTTTTGATACTTTCCAAAGGTGCCCTTGCCTCTGGTTCAAGGGTTTTGCTCACGACACAGCGTTTACAGCATTTAACGTACTCGCGGACAGTAAGCTCCATGTTCAGCCAAAAGAAGCGCTGCCTGGCAAGGTGTAATGTCCGGCTTTGACCTTGATGTCCAGCGTTATCGTGCACACCCTGAAGGACATGACTAACGAGTGACAGGGGAGTAACATACTGATGTCGCTTTTTGCCAGTTACTAGATCTTTGGACACCCTGTAGAGAATGTTGTCAAGCATTTTCAATTTCTCCCACTGTTTCAGAAGCTTCAGGGTTTTTGGAGACAGATTAGACTTTTCTCTCCTAGATGGTCGCCTACCACGTATGACAAATGGGATGACTTTTGAAATGGTAGTGTCATTTTGCTGTGCATCTTGGAGCTCCTGAACAGAGAACACAGGTAAAGTGATTTGGCTTGGGGGCAATAGCCTGTCTAAATCTTGAGCTAGCCAGGAGAAAACCCTTGCCTCACAACTGTTTTCCCTTTCTAAGTGACCTGAGAGGACTGCGGACACTTCCTCACTACCCAATGACTGATGTTCTAAACACTGGGTAATTTGGAGACACTGAACTTCCTGACAATCTGTGCTGGCCCTAAAGACCCCTTGAACTGTGCCTTCCCTTAACTGCTCTGACTCTTTCAACAAACTGTCATAGGGTTCGGTCACAAGTCTCTGGGAAACACGGCCTTTGACAAAGGGCTGGCGGCTTAGGGCATCTGCGACTATGTTTTTACTGCCGGGTATGTATTTGATATTGAAGTTGTATGGGGATAACTTTGCGACCCACCTTTGCTCACACGCGTCGAGTTTTGGCTTTGTGAGAATATAGGTAAGGGGATTATTATCAGTCCATACAGTGAATGAGTTCCCCTTTAGCCAGTGACTGAACTTGTCGCAGACTGACCACTTTAGCGCTAGAAACTCTAAGCGATGGGCTGGGTATTTGCTTTGTGCACGAGTGAGCGCTTTACTGGCGAATGCAATGGGCCGTGCCTTTGTTTCTCCCTCTTGGACCTGAGATATCACAGCACCTAGTCCATCAGTTGAGGCATCTGTGGAAAGGATGAACGGGCGACCGAAATCTGGGTGTGCCAAAACAACGGACTCTAGGAGGGCAGTTTTCAAGTGTTCAAATGAATCTTTGTGCTCTTGTTTCCAATCGCTTGGGTGTAACTTTTTGAAAGCAGCAGCACCACGGGCATTTCCTTTCCTCCCTTTAGGGGCAGCAGTGAGTGCAAAAAGGGGCTTAGCAATGCGAGAACAATCTTGGAGGAACTGTTGATAGTACATGATCATGCCCAAGAACGATCTGATTTTCTTTTGTGATGGTGTTTTACCGTCCTCCATCATGAGGTCTGACTCTGTCATTGAAGTGATAGCTTTGACCTTATCGGGATCAGTTGAAACTCCACTCTCATCCACAATGTGTCCAAGAAATGTCACTGTCTTTCTGAGGAGTTGACATTTTTTGGGAGCTAGCTTCAATCCATGAGTTCTCAGCCGGTTAAAGACCATTTCCAGCCTTTTTAGAGCCTCTGCCTCATCAGGTGCATAGACCAACACGTCGTCCAAGTAACAAAGCAGTGTTAAGAAGTTTTGGTCGCCGAATATACCCATCATGAGCCGCATGAAACTAGCGGGACTATTGCACAGGCCTTGTGGTAGCCTATTGAACTCATAAAGACCCATGGGGGTTGTGAACGCTGTAAACTTTTTGTCCTCCTCGGCCATTGCGATGTTATAGAAACCGGAGGTAAGATCCATTGCACTGAATATGGCACTTCCTCCCAGGGCAGCAAGACAATCCGCTTGATGGGGCAAAGGGTGAGCATCTTTGATTGTGCGTGCATTTAGCCAGCGATAGTCCACGCAAATCCTTAAGTCTCCATTCTTTTTCCAGACGAGGACCAGCGGCGACGCCCACTCACTGTTTGATTTGCGAATGATATCTAGCTCTTCCATTTCTGAAAGAACTTGTCTGAGTTTGTGATACTGTCCTGGGGGTACTCGGCGGTATGGGAGTCTGAACGGTCGGCTGTCGGACAGGTGAATTCTATGGACAATGTCTTTTGCTGAGCCACAGTCAAGTTTGTTTTTTGAAAAGACATCCTCATACTTTTGAATGAGCTGCAGGAGTTGTTTTTTCCAATAAGGTGACACCTCACAGGAATCAATGTCCAAACTTTCAAGTCCGAGATTTGCTAAGGTGTCTTTGTGGCTTTGGGAGTGATCAACTTGTTCATTTGTCACTGTCTGTTTATGTTGTTCCAGTGAGTCAACAGCACCAGAGTCCTCATCCAGATCCTCTATAGCAATACAAGCAGACACCTCCGCAATCTTTGCATTGCGCCTCAGAGTCACTGGTTTGTTGGAGGTGTTTACCACTCTAACTGGGATCCACCTGTCGCCATGCATGTTGGACACAGACCTGCATACGACAATGTCATTTTTGTGAGTCAGGGTCTTTGGTGGCTCGACCAGCACTGCACTACCTTCAGAGATGGCCGAGTCTGCAGGCAACTTGCTCCACACGAGGTGTTCCTGTCTGGGCTGGAGGGTTACTGCTTTAGTCAACTTGGCTGTCCCAATAACATCAGGGATGTTGTCCCCTCTCCACCTGTTAATGCCAGACAACATATTAAGGAACTGCATGATCTCAGGTTCTTCTGCTGATTCGGGTTTACTTAGGACTTGCCAAAACTGTGTCGACTGTTTAAACTGTTTGAGGAGATGCTTAATGACATTAGTTCCAATGATCATTTGGTCTTTTTGCCCAGGAACAACTAATGCAGGAACTCTGAATGTGCACCCGTACACTTCCACCTTTAAATCATAGATGCACTTGGGCTTAACTTTAACGCCACCACAACCTACAAGCACAATATCAGGGCATATATCAGTGGACACGGCTACTGAGTCAGCACTGCTTAACATTTGTTCAGCTTCTTCACTGATGGTACATGCCATTGACCCTGTGTCAAGGAGGGCTTTAAATGAAACTACATCCTCCACTAGAGCATCGGTGTAAAATAGACTATCTGCTTTGTCAAGTCTAGTTATGTTCTGGAACAATACAACAGTATCTGGTGGGGATGATGTCACACATTCAGAGTAAACAGACTGAGCATCATCATCGGGTTTGAGGGTCTCTGCTTTATCACTCACACTGTCCCCTCTCGCATGTGAGTGCATTAGTTTCCCTGACTGACTGCCTGAGGTGTGGGGGACTTGGGACAGTCTTTTCTTTGGTGACCCGTTTCTAGACAGCTCAAGCATCTTTTTTCTCTCATACAGTGATTCCGGGTTGAATGTGCGTTTTGCCCACAGACGCGACATGGAGATGAGCGAGCAAATGGGGAGGACTGTGCTCCGGTTGCAGCAGGTACAGGCTGGCTTGTACGTTCTAGCACTCTCTCCAACATACTTAGCACTCTCTCCAATGCATTTGACTCTGGGGTAGTTGCATCACTTTGTTTGACTGGGCTGGTGATCTTAGCTGTATTTACTTTAGTGTACTCTGCGTCATGGTCTGGAGGGTCACTCTCAGCTACAGCAGTGGCAACACGGACAGCGTGTGCTTTGGGTGTACCTACAGCGGGCTTTTTGACTTGGTGCTCTCTCTGATGCTCATCGATAGCTTCCTGCACCTCAGTGAGTGACCACTTACTGATGGGTTTACATTTGAAAACACAGGCAAGGTCATAATCGGGGCAGTTTCTGATAAACATCATGGCTATTTCAGAGTCCATATTGTCCATTTTTCCCCCTTGGAGCTTTAGATGTCTGTCAGCTACTTCAGCGGCTGTGTTTAGCCTGACCCAATAATCTACTGGTGTTTCTTTAGCTGTTGGCTGGGTGGCATAGAAATCAGCTAATGGCAGACAAGAGCCGGGGGTCTCACTAAAGTAACGCCTGAGAATGTTGTAAATTGTCTCTGGGCTTACTGGTGTGTTGCTTGAGGAGCTACTTTTCAGTCCCACTTTGACAATACTTTTTGCGCGGCCAAGAAGGTGGTTTAAAACTTCCTCTACTTGTTGGCTAGGTGGGAGATCTTTTTTGTGCAAATACACTTCGACAGCATCGATCCACTCATGAATGGAGTACTTGTCTGTGCTATCACCGCGATACATGGGTGGGTCTTTAATGTCTGGTCTGACTATCAAGCTAACCTTAGATAGGTCAGCGGTTGCATTAAAAGTCTCTGTTCTGGGTGGATTACCAAGGGGAGGCTGTGAGCTATGGGGCTGCTGGCTGGCTAGGAGACGGCCAGCTATGGATTCACCAATCTGACTCCCCAATTCACCAATGAGTTCACGTAACTGATGGGCGGTGTTGGGATTAACAGGTGTAGAATACTGTGGTACATGTCCATTTGTAACACCTTCTGACCCAAACAGCGGCTGGGGGACAGGCCCTGGACTTTCATTCAAAAACGTAAATAAACCTCTCCCTCTACCAACAGGTGAAAGTATATCATATGTCTGATCGTATCTACGCGCCATGGTTTGAAAGTCACTTGAACAGAAAAGTACCACAAAATAATGTCTGACTCAAAATAAAATTCACAAGTGGTAAATTCTCCGAATTACTTCAATGTATGAGCTGTATGATTCACAGTCTTATGCCTAAATTCTCTCAAAATGGCGACCAACACAAAGGCTAACAGGGATCCACTTGAAGACCAGCTTGGACTCCGGGCATCACGAGCACACAGCAGAACCTCGGCGATCGGCAGCGGCTAATCAAGGGATCCGGGTCACGGCACCAGTTTTATGTAGCGTGTTTTGGATGGTCACACAGAGACACGGGAGGCCAGACTCTGGGTACTGCTCTTTTAATGCCAGGTCCTTTAAAAACAGCAACAGGAGACACAATCAGAGGACACACAGTGGCACAGCTCCCAGCACGCAGGTTGCTCAGCTCAATGAATTAACATAAAGTATACAATATTCAACATAAAATTTATATAATTTTGCACAATACTCAAAATGTTCTAATTAAATAATTTGGTTATTGTACTAATTGGCTAATTTGGATTTACAGTTTTGGAAATATAACAAAAATAAAATACAGCATAAAAATTTGCAGTACCAGAATTTATATATTTTTCTCTAAAACCTTTAACAAACCTTTAAAAACAGCAACAGGAGACACAATCAGAGGACACACAGTGGCACAGCTCCCTACAGAGCAAACAAAAATAAATAAAAAAAACGTCAACATAGGTGCTAAGAAATCCGTTTCACAGGCTAAAAATAGTTTGTGACCTAATTAACTTCTACTTCATTTCAGTTTATGGTGTTATGTTCGTGTTTCTGACACGTTTATTTGACTAACACAGCTTAAACAAGTGTTAGCTAAACTCATAGGGAGACTCGAGGAGCACAACTTACCAGCACGCAGGTTGCTCAGCTCAATGAGGGACAGAGCAGACCGCGCGCTGCATAGAGGGGGGGTGTGTCGCACCAATTATGGTCCCTGCGCAACAGGCACTAAAGGAACTATATTACTCAGTAATAACACTTGTAAAAATAAAATACCAAAATTACATTAAAAAATTACCAAAAACGGATAATAACAATAATAAAAGGGATTCACTATAAAGTTTTGAGGATGTTCACTTAAAAAAATAATAATCCTGCTACATAGGGATGTTAAGATTAACCAGTTTTATAATTACCGCGGTTATAAAAGCTTGCAGTAGGTCAGGCGTATGTATGTAGATGTTCGGACCCACGGTAAACGGCCGTCACGTCTCATGAGCTACAGCACATTTGTGCCAGAGCTAAATCCACCCTACATACAATACAAAATATATTAAATGTATACAATACAAACATATAGACAGGGCTTTCTCTCAAAATATGTTCCAGGCTGTCGCGCCGAGGCAAGACGGTCATCTTCTCGATCCACCAGCCCCGCTACTCCATCTTCAGGCAGTTCGACCACCTGACGCTCATGCACAAGGGGGAGGTGGTGTACGCGGGGGCGGCAGAGCGAGCGATCGACTACTTCACCGACCTGGGTATGGCACGGCACCGGCATCAACCTTCCTAACAGGGTCTGTCAGTTTAGCTTCTGTGTCATCTTCCAGGCTACCAAATCGAGGCCTTCAACAACCCAGCAGATTTCTTCATGGACGTCACAAACGGAGAGGCCAAGTCAGCACTGGCGCCTTTTAATACGGGTAAGTGCTGCTTTGCTTTCTTCTTCTTTCTTTGACTTGAAATTTGACCGATTGGATAATTGCCCCGAGACACAGACAGATCTAATTTATGAAATTTACAAAACTCTCGACAGAGCCTCACTTTAACCTCTTGACAATTGATCAGTTTTCTTTCAAATGAGGCATTACACTGTTGCTCTTCAGTCAATGAGCTTTTAGATAAACGGTTAAAGCCGTTTTGGGTAAAGCTGAACTGAAAACAATGCTCTGTTTTAGTCTAGAAAAAAATCCATTACTAAAATAGTTGGGTTGTTTAAGCCCTACATACAATGGGATATTTTTTACATGTAGCCAGTAGAGGTGTGACAATATATGGATTTTTCGCGTTATTTCGCTTTTATTCCGATATCGATACTTTTGATGACGTCATGCTAATTAATGACCGGCTTCATGCATATTAATGACCCCAATAATTATCAAGAATTCAGTCACAACAGTAGAGGGCAGCTCTACTACTTTAAGCACTTGGACCACACACTGTCACACAAATATTACTTTTAATAATTTTTTTTTTTTAATGAGAAAAAAGATTAACTTGTGTTTGATTTTTTTTCTTTTCCTTTTTAAATAGGACTGTGGTTTCTTGTGTATTTAAAGGTAAATGAAATGATGCCACTGACAGAGACCCATTTTCTGTAAGTCAGGGATCATTTATTCACTCATTTATTGAGGAAAAAGGGGTACAATGCACAAAATGATCATCATGAAATTATGAATAATATGTAGTATGTAAAAAAAAGCATATGTTTGCATATGTTTCTTTAAAAATCGTGATTTATCGTAGATTCAATATACCGATTATCGCAGTATTGGCACATCGCAAGGTTATTGTTATGTTATGTGCCCATGGAGAACTACACTCTTTTATAGTAGCTGTAAGCAGTGGTTAACGTGGGATTTAACCCACTGAGGTGGGGGAACTCGAACCTTTAACAAGCAGTAGGATACGCGTTACATTTTATATTATTTTATGTACTTATGTACTGACATGTAGTCATGGGTTCTAAACAGTATATAGTATTTATACTGTACAATACAAGGTATTCGATACTGTAATTATTTTATTTTCCAGTATTTTTAAATACCTTGAATCATATTTAGATATCCTTTAGCAGGGGTTAACAATCATAAATGATTGGAGGTCTATGTGATTTACTAAATGAAGAAATTCTGCTTTTGCCAGATCCACTCATTTTAAGAAGAACCCATTTCTTGACATATTTGTCAGGATCCACTTATTCAAAGGAGGCCCAACCAAAGAAATGAATATGAGTGCTGAAACATGACTTATTAACAATTTTTCTGCTTGTTATTATGTTGTTCATTTAAGAAAATCCTCTTTCACAGTCAGTGGTGCTCACAGCAGGGCTCTTGCATTACTTTTTTCACTGGGGGAGATTTGTCGTTGGTCATTGGCCACTGGGCCGGTCAGGGGTCAGCCTCCCACCACCAAACGTATTCATATTTTTGGCATAAATAAATGAACATTTCATTATCATCACTGCTTGAATAGAATAGAATTGGGACTAAACATAAAAGTTATATTATATTCCAGCAGTTTAAGGCTTTGGCGGAAAAAAAAGAGCCTAATAATAAACTAGGACTGCTCAGAACTAAACCAGGATTAAGCCAGGGCAAAAACATGCAATATCAGGACTAATGCCGGACTAAATCACATCTAAACCAGGCCAAAGGTCTAAAACAGAATGAGAGAGCTACATGTGAGACTAGTACATCTCAAACAACATGACTAACTCCTGCTCAGCCACTGTTCCTCAGCGCTGAGCGGACAGAGGGCTGGCCATGAAAATAATAAATAAGGGCTGACCAAACACCTGAGTCTGTCCGGACCTCGCGCTTTACGAATAAACTCAGTCAATTTTTTTTTTTTGAACTTTATTGCCTTTGAACACAGAAACATAGGCAATTTACATTATAACAAACAAAATAGAATGCTGAGATTGTACTCAAAATCTAAATAATAATGCAGACATATAGAAAAGCTGTACATAAAATGGTAATAATAGGACATAAATGGTAAGGTACGACTTGGATGAAAAATGAAAATAAATTAAATTATCAATATACCTATATACCGATACCCACATACGTACACACTTACACATCTTATTCCTCCAAGCTCGGGTTCTCCACCAGAGGCCCGGGAGATTGAGGGTTCTCATATATATACACACGTATACATATACATACATACATATACATACATCATCAACTGAAGATTTTTGACACACGTGACCATCTTCTTAGAAAAATATCCATTTTAAGTTGTAGTCTAGCAGTTAATTCTTCCATCAAATAAACATGTTGTAAATTTTGTGTCCATTGTGCCACACTGGGTGGAGATGGCTTAAGCCAGTTCAAGGTGATAGTTTTTCTCGCCACCATCAACAAGACATGTAGAATGTAGTACTGATCATCATTAAGTATGTCGCTGGGATACACATCCAAAATGAACAGGGGGGGATCCAATGGGAGATCTGTTCGTAAGATGTCTTCTATCATTTTTCTTACATTTTCCCAAAACATTTTTATTTTGGGGCAGTCCCAGAAAATATGTGTGTGATCTCCCACCATGTCACATTTCCTCCAGCACTTGTCTGATATGGAACTTTTTATTAAGTGGGTCCTCAGAGGCGTCCGAAAAAATCTAATTTTTGTTTTCCAGTCAAACTCTCTCCAATTTTGGCTATTTATCCCTTTATGACATTGGGAGCACACTTTCAACCATGAATCATCTGTTATAATTACATTCATCTCGAGTTCCCATTGGTATTTAATATGAAAAGTGTTGTCCGATATGGCCTCCTTCAAGTATTTATACATTATAGATATTATTTTAGCTGTTGTCGTTTTCTTTTCAAACAATTTAACAAAATATTCTTCAATATTTGTAGGTTCTTTCATAAAAGTCTTCCATTGTAGGAGTTCTGTCAAGTAGTGTCTAATCTGTAGGTATCTGTACAGGTCATTATTGGGTAGGGAGTATTGTTCTTGAAGACATGAAAACGATTTAAGTGTCTGCCCATGAAACAAATGATCCAAGACAATCGGGCCCTTGTCTGCCCATCTTTTAAAAGCACCATCTGACATTGATGGTAGAAACTCTATATTACCTACAATAGGCATGGCCCGAGAGAGCCCTGATGTCCCTCTAGTTTGTTTTTGAATTAGGCTCCACGTCTTAAGTGTCTGGAGGATCCATGGGTTGGTCATTTTTACCTTTTTCAATGAGGATTGATTCATAAATGGAAGATTACACAGTAACAACCCAGGGACCGAGTTCTGTTCAATAGAGACCCATAAAATTTCAGGATCATTAGTCACCCAGGCCGCTATTGTTCGAAGTCGTGTTGACCAGTAGTAAAGTTTTAAGTCTGGAAGTCCGAGTCCACCCTTTTCTTTATTTGCCATTAATATTTTTAACCGTATTCTGGGCCTTCGTTTTTGCCAAATAAATGTTGAGATTAGTTTTTCTAGAGTTTTAAAAGTCGATTGTGGCACTATAATAGGAAGAGATTGAAATAAAAATAAAAATCTTGGTAGGACATTCATTCTCACAGATTCAATTCTACCCAGAAATGACAGAGGGAGAACATCCCATTTGTCCAGGTCTTTTTTAACCTCCTTCAGTAATTTTCCGTAGTTAGAGATGAACAGTTGTGCAGGTTTAGGTGTAAGATGGATGCCTAGGTACCGAAAGCCATGTGTAGACTTTCTAAAGGAGACCACATTGTCTAATTCACAGGGCCAATCCCCAACAATCATCATTGCTTCTGATTTATTAGTGTTGACCTTGTAACCTGAGACAGAACTATATTCATTAAGGCACTGTAGGAGGGCTGGGATTGAGGTGGATGGGTTTTCAATAAACAGTAAGATGTCATCAGCAAAAAGTGCAAGTTTGTGCTGGACATTTGCGTCATCCCTTATACCCTGTATACGCGGGTCGGCTCTTATTAATTCTGCCAGCGGCTCAATACTTAATATGAATAGACATGGTGAGAGGCCGTCACCCTGCCGTGTACCACGCCCCAAGGGGAAAAAATCTGAACAATGACCATTAACTCGCACTCTAGATTTGGGGCTTCTGTAAAATATTTTTATCCACTCAACAAATACATCATTAAACCCCATGCGTTTCAGTGATAGCTCCAGAAACAACCAGTCCACCCGGTCAAATGCCTTCTCGGCATCTAAGCCGAGAAACATTGCTGGGATTTTTCTACCCATTGCTATTGATTGTAGGTTTAAGGCTCGCCTTACATTGTCACATCCTTGTCTATTAACAATGAAGCCAGTCTGGTCAGGTTTAATAAGTGACTTGGTGTATTTCTGGAGTCTACTTGCAATGATTGAGGTCAGGATTTTCATATCCACACATAGAAGGCTTATTGGTCTATAGGATGAACACAGAGTTGGGTCCTTGTTGTCCTTTGGTATCACACTAATCACCGCCTCTGACCATGACCCTGGGGGGTCGCCATTAGTTAAAGTATAATTATATAGTTTACACAGAGCTGGTGTTAGTTCCTCAATAAAGGCTTTATAGTATTCCCCCGGTAGGCCGTCAACGCCGGGACTTTTTCCAGTTTTTAATTTAAAAATACTCTTTTTAATTTCCTCCTGTGTTAAAGGACACGTCAATTTGTTTGCCTCCTCCTGTGTCAATTTAGTCAAATTTATAGATCTTAAGAAGCCCTCTATCTTCTCCCTTTTCCCTGGGAATTGTTCCCCCTCATATAGCTTTTGGTAGTACTTAGCAAATATTTTTGCAATGTCATTTGGTTGAGTGAGCATCTGGTTTGTATTGGGGCATTTTATCTTGCCTACTACTCTGTTAGATTGAGTCTTACGCAGCTGGAATGCTAGTAACCGACTAGCCTTATTACCATGTTCATAAAATTTCCTGTTCAGAAATCTCAAAGCACCTTCAGCTTTATAAGTTAACAAATCATCCAATTTCTGTTTTGTTTCTTTTAGTAAATTTTGTATTTTCTGGTCACGTGTCTGTCGGGATCTTAATTCCAAATCTTTAATTTCTTTTTCCAAATTATTCTGCTCCGCAAGCCTTTGTTTTTTAAGTCGTGCGGACGTGGCTATAAAATGACCCCTCATTACAGCCTTGCTTCCTTCCCACACTGTGGAGGGGGATATTGTTTCTACATCATTCAGTTCAAAATATTCTTTTAGGGCTTTTTGAAGGTCACACTTTATAACTTCATCATTCAACAGAGATACATTAAGCCTCCAATATTTGAACTGGCTCCGTGATTCTATTTTTAGTTTTAACATGACCGGTGCATGATCTGAAATGGTTATTGGTTCAATATTACATTCATTAACTCTATATGAGTCACAGCCCGAGATTAGGAACATATCCAGTCTAGAATAGCTGCCATGCACCTGTGATTTAAAAGTGAAGTCCTTCATTCTAGGATGTAGATAACGCCATATCTCAATTAGACCTAACTCCTCCATCATTGCATTAAGAGTTGAGGTCTTTTTTGGTATAGAGCCTATTCCGATTGGTAATTTGTCCACACAGGGCTTTATGACACAGTTGAAGTCCCCACCAACCAAAATCAATCCCTGAGATTTGCTTGCCAGCACTGATGATATGGTCTTAAAAAATTTTGGGCAGTCTTCATTAGGAGCATAAAGATTGAGCAAAGTCATTTTTATACCCCCAATATCCCCAGTCACCAGCACGTACCTGCCTTCCCTGTCTACACATGTTTCTTTATGGTTAAAATAGACATTTTTGTTTATGAGTATAGCAACTCCCCTTTTTCTAGAAAAGGAAGAAGCGTACACCTGGTCAACCCATTCTCTCTTCAATTTTAAATGTTCAGCCTCTGTTAAGTGTGTCTCCTGGATCATTGCAATGGAACATTGCATTTTCTTTAGTTGGTTAAGTATTTTCTTTCTTTTTATTGGGGTGCTTATTCCCTTAACATTATAACTAATGCAGCATAAATTACTCATATAATATCTACTTTATGCATGATGTAAATATTAACCTCTTTTACGGCATGCAACCATACAAAATAGAAATAAGCTTCTTTAAAAATAAAAGGACAAATGGTACGAGCCAATCTCAGCAAACACAGGAACAGAACATAAAAAACAGTATAAAACATACCAAAATGGATAAACTTCCAAATAACCTGGGTAAACTCTTGTGCAGTCTTGCCAAGTAACGGTCCCAGAGTCTCAACAGAGGATGGTGACAAGTCCTCCGTGGTTATCACAGCGTGTGTGGCTGCAGACATCCCCCTCGTAGAGCGGGTGCTGTGGCTCTAATGCGGCTCTACGGCTCGCTAGTCCTCCTCCACTTCCGTCCGATGTGTAAAGACATCATGTTGTTATCCTAACATCCATAAAAAATACAACATATCACGTGTAGCTGGCGTAAACAACAATTAATCGTCGTTGTCTTCGCACTCGAAGAAGGCTCTCGTGTCGGCGCTGGATAGCTTGGCCGTGTTTACGCGTCTCCCTCCCATCTTGTTCCATCTGAAGCGGCCAAGCTCGTGTTCCATCTTCTCTCTCTCGTCCACCCGCACCTGGATTCCCAACTCCCGGAGCATCGGAGTTGCCTCCGCGAGCGATGAGTAAGTCGTGTCCCCATCTGGGGACACGACTTGGCCCTGATGTTCTTCTGCTTTAGTTGTTTAATCGCTTCCCGTACCTGGGTTCGCCTTTTCTGAAGCTCCGGGGAGTAATCGTGATCGAAAAAGATAGGATTATCATTGTGCAGAACCTGTCTCTGTCCCCATGCTTTTCTCAGGATCATGTCTTTGACCGCAAAATCCAGGAACTTCACGATTATGGACCGCGTCGCAGCGTCTCTGTTCTTGGGTTTTGCCCCTAACGCTCTGTGTGCTCGCTCGATTTGCAAGTTAACGGCGGGGCCCAGCTGCAGGGTTGTTCGGAGAAGATCCTTGACGAAGGCTATCATATCTGTCCCCTCGCTATTCTCGGCCACACGATATATTCTTAGGTTGTTTCTTCGGGACCGGTTTTGTAAATCGTCGTATCTGGCCGTTAGATCCATCTCTCTGTGCAGCAAATATCTAATGGCCCTCTCGTGTCTCTGCGTTGTATCCTCGGCGCTGCTAATGCGTTCTTCCGCCTCCGTGGTTCTCTTCTCGAGCCGGGCCATGTCACCCTTCATTTCTTGCATTGTTATCTCCAGTTTATTTATTGAGACCATGGTTTGAGTGTGGCCCTCTTTGTTTTCTTGCCTTAGCTTCTCCAATTCGGCTAGTATTCGGCTCTCCGGATTACCTGTGCTGTTGCTAGCCATATTAGCTTCGGCTTTGCTAGTCATCGTCTTCGGCAATTTTGACTGCTTTAGGTTGTCTTTTTTTTCTGTCGCTCCGCGTCCTTTGATTGAACTGTTGCTTCGTAGAAATCTGGACATGCTATTTTGCCATCAATATCATTCTTTGTTAGGATATTATAGGTTTTTAGACGGAGCGCACTGTTCAGCGTGTCATCTCCAATATGACGTCACCGGAACTCCAAACTCAGTCAATTTTTATGGAAAATTAGGTCAGATTTTATTGTTTGGCCCCCAGAACGTGTATTGAGTAGGCCCGACCTCGTAATTTTATTGCATTGATTTGTCTCATAGGCAGAATTTTGTATGTGCGTGAGACGACCGTTCCCGCCCACTTTAACCCCTGCCTGTAAGCATGATTGTTAGCAGTTTCTTCACTGAAACAAATCTAACCCCAGCATCTTCCTTGCCTTCCACTCCCCAGAGGAGGGCCATCATTTCCTGGCCCCCACGTTCCGTCAGTCCCAGCTGTGCAGAACCGTGCTGGAGGAGTTGGAGCAAGTGGACTCTTGCTTCACGTCGGGGAGCAAGAGTCCAGACAAGTTCGTGGACTACCCCACGTCGTTCCTCTACCAGGTCTGGAAACTGCTACTGTACTTACTGAATAGTGCTGATCTTTGTTGTAACTAAACATTCATGCAGAAAACCGGCTTAAATGGCATAAATGTGTCTCGGGACAGACTTGGTGACACGTGAATTGCCTTTTCTTTTGTAACATCTTGAGTTTATAATATGGAGTCACGGCCTCTTACACGAGGCCACTTTTTAATTGGTTGTGTGTCTGTAATTGGAAATGATCACGCGCCTCGTTTTATGATGAATTATGAGACGATGTTGGCTCATTTGATGATCAGCTGTTATGTAACATTTGGCTGACCGCTGAGTGAACCTCTGTATACCCGTCACATCATAATAAACGGTGTAGTCATACAAACACTGACAAATGAGATTCAAACTAGTTATTGAGTCGACAGACAATGGTTCAGGAAATGACCTCCCATTGGCGCCTGGACACTGGTAGCGATGAAGAAGAGCTGGAGAGACTAAGACAGCTCTGCTTCAACCTCATTATGTAATAAAACTTCATTTCCACATACCGGTTGAGACTGTCATTTTAGGCTACCCGTACCGTACCTCTATGAATATTTAGAAAGAACTCAAACCCAAACTAACACAATGCCATATTATTTATCCACCTCATTCCTACGCCCCATGAGCCTTTGCGTGATGTATGGGAGGGATTTCCAGTATCACCGGGACCACTGTTTGTTTGCATGTAGACCGTTCGCTCTAATACACTTTTTATTAAAGGGACTAGATGCAAGTTGGTCATTTTATACTCACTACTGCTACCTCAGGTCTGATGCGTAACTGCATTAAGCTCATGCGTGATGGCAATTCGGACTTTTTGAGTGCAGGATTTTAGAGTGAGTTGGGGTGAATAGGTCTGGGCTCATTCTACACATTAGGACATTAAACTCCGTATAGTCCCTTTAACATTAGAGACACAAACTATGTGGGAACACGAGCTGTCACAGCTGAAAGCAAACTATGAGCCGCGATTAGCTGTTTCAGATGGCCAGCTTCTGTTGCTTGGTCTCAGAGGACAGCTGTGAGGGAAGGGGCTGCTCCACGGGGAAATGATGGATTTATTCTGACTTTTAAGGTATAAAATAAATAAATGAATCGCATTAATATGTTTGAGTCATCTAAAGAACTTTAAAATGCACTGTATTCAGACCCATCTCAGCTTAAATCACCTTACGTGGCTCGGGTCATGTAACTCGTACAGTGTGAGCAGGTCAGTCGTGTGTTATCGCTCTTTACAGTGTAAAACACCTCTGTGGGCTCGGACTTTATTTGTATGAGAGTCAGTCACAGTTGGCATTTGCAAAATTGGTCCAAAAATGTCACAGTGTAAGCCCAGTTTTAGTCCAGGAGCATGTTCCAAACACTGCATGTTCCAGAGCCTCAAATTCCACTTTCTCTGTTTTTTAATTCAACAGTGACACACGTTCCTGAGCTGCGCGAGGACATGTTTTCAAATGTTACGGAGGCTGATCGTTTAGACAGTCGTGTAGAAATGTTGAAATAAACCACTATGTGAAACGAAAAGCTCGTCTTGGAAACCACTGGAAATCAATGGCTGAGCACCACTTCTGGCATCTCACTGGAAATGGTCCCCATCCTTGTTTCTACATGAGCGACCCCGGGAATAAGGTGGATAACAAGGTATTAAATCATGTCTGGAGGTCAAACAGGTGACTTTGTTGAGAACATCACCATCGGATGTCGGCAGAAGCTCTGTGAAGCTAGGTTTTGGCGATCGCATTTGAAGAGTCATCACCTATACAGTCACCACACAAGGAGCGCTGTGATTGGCCGCATGCTCAAATGTAACTTTCAATCAAGCAAATAAGCCTGTATGTATCCTGTCTGTTAGCTTACCTCCCTCTTTGGCAACATCTGCAATAATCTAAGAGAAGAACAAGAAGAATAGAGGGTTGGGCAGACAGAGACGGGGCATCTGGCTGGTGAGAAGCCTCCTTAAAGGAACAGGCCACCGCTTTTGCATACTGGGATATGTTCTTACCTGAGCTTAGACGAGTTGATGAGTACCTGTCTGGTCTTTGTGTGTGCCCTCAGTCACGCAAAGAGACCAAAAATGTTGTTAGCATTTGGCCTCTCCCAGATATTCCTATGGCTCCAAACGGGGGTGAAGTTGGAAGCGACCACGCTCTTCCACGGGCACAAAGACCAGATAGGTACGTATCAACTGATCTAAGCTCAGGTAAGAACATTATCTCAGTTCACTACAAGAGTGGGTAGTAAAAAAAAACGATAGAAGCCAAAAATGTGTCTGGCTTCTATCGTCAGAAGCTAAACGTCCCCAACTCAATCAACCTACTGATGATATTTCAATCTCTGTTTTTCTGTGTGTGTGGGCGTGTATTTGCGTGACATGTGTAAATGTGTATGCATGAACAGATGAGAGTGGTGTGCAAGCGCACCGGGCTGAACCTCTTGAGGAATCCCCAGACCTCGTACGCCCAGCTGGCACTCAACATCTTCTTTGCCATCTTGGTGGGGCTCATCTACTTCCAGATGCCCCTGCAGCTGCCCCAAGCTCTCCAGAACAGGTACACGCATGGGCTCACCGGCCAATAGGGTTCGCCTGACTGAGAACCACATAAGTGGATCTTCAGTGGTTGAGTTCTCACTTTGTCCTGAACATCGAACTGGTAAAGCACTCCAGTTTGTATCTCCAGTGGCAGAACCAATCACTGGACTGCCATTCGGTGGCACACATTCAGGGCACCATTGATTTATTTGCATGCCGCCGGCTTAAAACTGTGGCTTTTATTTTGTATTGACCACAGTTACTTTCCCCTGCGACCAGCCGAAGTCCAAGCCACATAATGAGATGCTTAACCTGTTATCTGCCATCTTAGGGTTAGTGATTATGCATATCCAAATCTCAAAGCAACAGGAGAGCTTACAGCCTATATGCCAGTGTGATCCCATAGTTTCTAAAACTAAGTGTAAGATCTGTGCGAGTGACACACAACATACATGACATTTGCTGTTCCTAACCTTAATCATAACCCTAATCCCTAAACCTAACCCTAACTCCCTGATCAGGCGACGGCAAGTTATAAGACCAGTTCTTACTAATCAAGTATGGTTTATACAGTAAGTAAGGCCAGGCAATTCGAAGCACTTTACAGTTTACATAAAATCACAAGATTCAGATAAGATAAATTCCTAAAACATCGATATAATCATTAATGAATTTAGCGAAAAGTGCAGATGAAATACTATGCTCAGCTAAAAAGAACTGCTTTCAGCCTGGACTTGAACATTGTTGGCAGATTTTACGAACTAACTAACAGACAAATGGACTAACTGACTAGCTAACCAATTAACTATCTGACTAACTAACTAACCAACCATCTAACTAGCTAACCAACTAACTGACTAACACGCCAACTAACTAACTAACTACTCACAGAAGTGGAGCCTTCTTCTTCCTCATCATCAACATGGTGTTTGGAAACCTGTCCGCGGTGGAGCTTTTCATCAACGAGAGGGCCATCTTCATGTGAGTAGACGGCCAGTTTCTCACGCCAGTCATTTTTTATTGAAATGTAAATCACCTGGATCCATCCTTCGCCACAGTCACGAGAACTCCAGCGGCTACTACCGCACCTCCGTCTACTTCCTGTCCAAGATCTTTGCCGACCTCCTCCCGAACCGCATCATCCCCATCTTCATCTTCTCCGCGATCGCCTACTACATGATGGGTACGTGTGCGCAGAGCCCCGGGGGTCAGTGCTTGACTTTATTACTTGAGTTAAAGTACAGAAACTACTATTAATATTTCTCCAAGTCAAATGTAGAGTTTGTATTTTGAACCGAAGCAGTTGAAATAAGTGTTGTGAATAATAACATTGTGGCTTGAAAAAAAATAAAGACCATACCCAAATTCACAACCTGTATGGCAACACGAAGGGGACCAAACCTTCCTCGCCATGACACCTTGGCATTGACAGTACATCTGCATAGCACTGCCTACTGTTCTGGAGGGTGCATTATAAGGCTGAGAATGAGAGAAATGCTACCAATTTGGAGCCTTTATATAGAAATGTAGAGGAGTACTTTGTGTGTCTGTTCAAAAGCTCACAGCCAATAAAATTTGGAAACGTTTTCTATCAATCCAATCACAGGCTGCGGGGGCAAGACTTCATCACCAAAACTCTGAAGTCACCGCACTCCTCAACCAAAACATACAAGATGGCGCACGAAGATGCCAGTAATAATAATAATAATAATGCCTTACACTTGTATTGCGCTTTACAAGTCTGTATTACCAAGTGTTTCTCAAAGCGCTACACTGTCGTCATTATTCATTCACTCCATACTCGGTGGTGGTAAGCTACTGTTGTAGCCACAGCTGCCCTGGGTTAGACTGACGGAAGCGAGGCAGCCAATCTGCGCCATCGGCCCCTCCGACCACCACCAACCACTCACTCACATCATTCATCCCGGCCTATTGTACATGTTTTTGGTGGTAGGGGAAACCGGAGTACCCGGAGGAAACCTACGCAGACACGGGGAGAACATGCAAACTCCACACAGAAAGGCCCCGTCCAGGTGGGAATAAAACCCAGGACCTTCTAGCTGTGAAGCCAGAGCACTAACCGCTGTGCTACCGTGCCGCCCAGTAACAGGAACGTGCACAGATAGAGCCCATGTGGTGCTCAAGCACCACATGGGCTCTATCTGTGCCCATGTGGTGCTTTAAGTACCACTTTGCCCTGTGCCCTTTAAGTACCCTTCTCTCGACCACAAATTTTTTTTTTATATCCCAAAAAATTATATATTATTTCTTTTATTGTTCTTAGATATTTGCCCTACTAAGCCAATCTCACCCATCGAGAATTGGAGGAAATCACAAAGTTTTTGTAAAAAAAAATGTAAACGGGTGTATTCTGGCTAGTCAGGCTAGTGCAGTTGTGTGGCTACATGTTGTTAGTACACGGGACTTTCGCACTGCGAGAGAGTGCTAACTATTTTTGCCACTATTTGCAAGCTATTTGCCAAACTTGTCACTGGTGTGTTGCAGGTCTGAAGCCCGACTTTGAGGCCTTCCTGTGCTTTGCCCTGAACATGTCTCTGGTCAGTCTGGCGGGTGTCGGCCTGGCCTTTCTGGTCTCGGCCAGTGTGTCGTCCTTCGCAATGGCCAACATCCTCATCGCCCTGCCGTTTGTCTTCATGATGGTGAGACTGACACACATGCGTTGGGCCGTTGAACTGTTTCATGGGCATGTTTTTCCGTCGGTAGGTCTTTGGCGGCTTCCTGGTGGATCTCAACTACATGCTGAACTGGCTCGCGTGGCTCAAATGGCTCAGTATCTTCAGTTACGGACTCAATGTAAGCGAACCAATGCTAAACAAAAATGGTATTTTATCGACTGTATCTTAATGAGTGGCCACCTGTTTGGGGTCGCAATCTATTTTCAATAACATTATCTATAGATACAGACGACATCTCTGGAATCACCCATATATGGTCATGTTCGAAGCAGACAGAGAGGAAAAACAAAGAAGGGAATAACACTTGACTACTCCAACACTTCAATTGCTGAATTATGATTATATGTCTCGACTGCATAAAGATACAGGGACATGAAGTGGAGCAAAGTGGTTCAAAAGCCCATAAATACTTAAATGACAGCGAATACTAACCGTAATGCTAATGCTAGCTTAATGCTATATGTGAACCGCCGTGGAATCCAGGGACACAACTCGGTTTTGAGGCATTTTGACAGAGACATAGCTTCAGAAAGTGTAGTCTCCAAGCCTTCCAATGATGTGTAAGACATGGAAATCATGGAGATCATATTTGGAGAAGATGTGGCAAATTGAAGTTAACAACTCTAAAAAGCCCAAAGGGCACAAAAAGGCGTCTGAAGTTTTGGGCAGTTCTCACCTCTCTCTGCTGCTCGAGTGACAATAGGGCTCATTTACATCTTATTTAGATAAGCTATACCCGCTCCCCCCGTAAAGCTGTAAAGCACAGGGGGGAGAAAAGGCAAAAAGCAAGAAAAACGTGCCATAAAAAAAAAAAAAAAAGGTTTGTAAACAGGTAATATATATAAATGTCTGTTGCATAAATCCACTTCCCATAGAGCCTACCTCTACAGCAACTAGCAACACAATGACAACTAGCAACATTATCCCAACACACACACATTTTGACCAGAGGGAAAGAAGAACGCACACACGATCATTAGTGCCATGGACAATGACGACGTTATATTATCCTTAACCTGCACACACAAACGCAAACAAATCCAACCCACTGAACACACCACGTTAGCTTACAGCCCAACAATGGCCTCATCAAAAAACTTTCACTCCCCCATCTAAAGTAACCTTTGCGTGCCTTCTGCTCAGCAAACTCGTTCACTATTGTGGTTAAATCCATTTTCGTCGCTCAGTTATTTTCAATGTAGAGTTATGCTCTGTCTTAAATCACGCTCCGAAGGCGAGGAGTTGGCTCGGGAAACGTAATGGTCAGCAGGGGGCGCTGTGCATGATTTCAGCCAGGGCATCATCAGACACACTGGGAAGGTCAGCCTGGAAAAACGGATCAACAATAGGCGCATGTATAAAACTGTCTTTTTTGTGTGGCATTTGTTTGCTAAAGCATGTGTCAACAACGCAAACCAAAGCAGCGGTGCCTCCTCCTCCTCCGCGGTGTTTACCCAGTATGTAAAAACACAGACAAAGACACGCCCCTACAGCACGCTCCGAAATCTCCCAAATCAAGCAGGTTTGAACCTAAAAGTTTACGCTTTTAAATATACCAATACTGCTCGCTTAAACATGTAGAGGCTTCTTCGTGGCTTCAACTGAACGATTCTGAAATTTGAACGATTGTTCAAACACATGCGCACATTTTGTTAGCCGTCAAATCCCGGACCTATAAATTAAACGTTCCAGGCGCAGTACTGAAAGATGGGGAGGTATGTTTTGTCCTTTTTCATGGCATTTATATAATTTCCTTCCCCCTCGCCTAGGCCACGCCCACTAGTATGATGCATTTCCGTCTGTATCTTTAGATGTCTATTATTGACACAAGAGTAGGTGTTATTGTTATTATTATTTTGTCGGCGAATTGTCGTTTGTGTCAGTCAAAGGTGAAAGAGAAACTAGACCGATTGCTTTATTTGGAAGGGCAGGGTCTCACGATCTATGTACAGGCACTGCCTTTGGAATCAACTGCTTCCAAGCCCGGATTAACCATATGGGCAACTGGGCAATTGCCCAGGGGCCCACCTGTGGGCCCAGGGCCCACCGTGGGCTGACATCTAAAGGGCCCAGGACAGCAAGGGCACGGGCAAAATACTGTTACTGTAATCTCACGCTCCCGAGCGTGTTACGTGATGTCAGGCGTTGCTAGTTGCTACAACAGAAAAAAAAAAAATCAGACACAATGGAGAAGCTAAGTGGGAGCGCGAAGCGAAAATTAAAAAAGGATTTGAAGTATTGAGTATATTTAGTGTATATTACATTAATATATTCTATATATGACCATATTATGGTGATCCTGGGGTCGTGATGACGGGGCCCTTGAATATTGTTGCCCAGGGTACAACAAAGTGTTAATCTGGCCCTGACTGCTTCCATACGTTGAGCTCTCCTGGCATATACCGTGCAAAACCACCTTTTTACCTGCCGTTTTTGTTTGATGGGCAAAGATAACCTGAGCTCAGTATGTCAATGCCAACACGTGGTGTCACTGGGTTTCTGTCTGAAAGTACTAACTGACTCACTCTCACCTGTTTGTCCCTCGCAGGCTGCTTTCATCAATGAATTTCAAGGACAGTTCTTCTACAACAACATCACAGGAGTGCAGTAAGTAGTTAGTTTCCTGTTTTGGCACTTGCTTCGAGAAATTATAATCCATCTCTTGTTTCGAATTTTTTTTAAAGCATCTCACACTAGTTAAATCCATTGCTGCTGGTGAGTTAAGTATGTATTATGGAAAATGGCCTTTTGTGAGCTTCTAAACTAGTTATGGTGGTTTCCCTGTGTAGTTAGGACTTGGAGCGGTTTTATGAGCGATTCACTCTTGTCTGAGGAATCCTGCCCTGCCTTTGTGTGTTCTGTGCTCTGGATATTTCCATTTGAATGCATATGCCATACCTTACGTCCCCGCCCCACCATTACTACCCAAGAAGAGCACAGACCTGCATCTAAAAAGTTTAAAAAGGCAGGAACCCCCTTCTCCTCATTGTTGACCCGGACGTGCCTCATCGTCAGCCGTGACAAGGAGCATCCAAATGTGTTCGTGCAGTTAGGAGGGAGTGAGGAGAGGAGCTGTGATGCTTCCTTTCATACCTCCTAGAGCAGAGGAACCTCGGGTTGTTCCTCATCAGTTCTTAATGAGTTTAAGGAACAGGCCCCGTTTTTCCATACTGAGATATGTTCTTACCTGAGCTTAGACAAGTTGATACGTACCTGTCTGTTTGTGCATGGATATGGAAGAGCGTGTTCACTTCTAACATCATCCCGTTTGGAGCCATAGGAATTAGAGTGCGGATCGGGCACTTTTTTTTCAGTCCGAGACCGGCCCTCGTCCGACAGAGCAGTGATCGAATCTGAACCGAGCCCGATAGGCATTAAGATATTTGTGTCTGAGTCCGACCGAGCCAGACACAAATAAAATCAGGGATGTGGGAACTATATTGTGAGGGGGAGGTGGCAGAGGCGTAGTTTGCCATAAGGCAAGGCAGGCCAACAGATTTGACAGAAACGACCAAGAGAATACGGTCCCTGCAGAAGCAGTGACAAGGTGCAACGACAGTTGTCCGTCGCGTACTCCCTGAAAGAGCCCAATGAGCGCCCCTCCCCCACCCGCTTCTCAGAGGGGAAGGAGAGAGAGCGAGACGGCGCTAACCCACGTGTTGGTGTTAACAGAGCAGCTACAGATCTCCTCCAACAAAATGAAGAGAAGTTATGCCTCTGGCAGCAAAAACAAAAGAAAATATGGAGAAAGAAAATGAAGAAGAGCAAGACAGGAGTATAATATGTAGTTGTATGTCTTTAGCATTATTTTATTTTTGACCAATGAATAAATCATGTGTTTAAAGCGTTGCACAGTTTGAGAAAAGCCTTTGAAGTGAGTTACACAGCGTGTAATGTTAGCATGGCACATGGCGCGCTGCGTTCTGCACCGCCACAGAGTTAACCCTTTCAGACAGAACTGGACTGTCCCGTTCACTTGGTGTCAGAGCGCTCCCTCCCTTTAGTCAGACAGAAGCTGGTCACTTCCCCGGAGCAGGGCCCGAGCTCAGGGTCTTGCTGAGCTTGGTGCGTAAAAGCACTGGTGCGCTAATGCCCCCAGCCATGCGTGGGGCGGCAACATCGTGCCCAGTTTCTAAATTGTTTTCCCACAAAAACTAAACAGGCTCATTTTAATTTTACACCAGTTTCAGTTGTTTTAACGCGCTGATGTGTCCGAGTCTGACCCGAGCCCAAAAATAAGTTCTAAATATTTGTCCGAGTCCGACCGAGCCGTCGGACTTCGGTCGGGTTGCAGCACTCCAATAGGAATATACTGGGAGAGGCCAAATGCTAACAACATCTTTGTTCTTTTTGCGTGACTGAGGGCACGCACAAAGACCAGACGGGTACGTATCAACTCGTCTAAGCTCAGGTAAGAACATGTCCCAGTGTAGAAAAACGATGGGATGTTCCTTTAGGAACTATCCCACAAGCTGCTGCTGCCTCCTGAAGGTTTCTGAACTCTGACAAATGCTTCGTAAACAGGGACCAGTGCCGGGTAGTAACTGAAATCATGTATGTAGAATATGTTTTCAGAATAGTCATTTTGAATTACTGCTTCCCGGTACAGTTACTCATTTGAGGATATTATCAAAGGAATACATAACATTTCAGCTTCATATTACACAACAGTTATATTATAGAAACGTTTAGCTCTGTTAATCATCAGTGATCTGTCTCTTCCCCCAAAACGCAAATACATAAAGTCGTTCAAGGTCAATATTGCCTCTTGCAATGTTTTAAGCGGTATATAATGTTGTATGTGTGTAATAGATGATCTTGAAATGCCAGAAAAAAGGCATAAGCTCCTTTAAAATGTGGGCACAGAGGGGCAGAGAGGTGAAATTAATGCAAAACACTTAGAGGTAGTTCTCGCTCTTCATTAACCCGCAGGAACATGGCCCCACAGCGCCCCCTGTCAGTCAATTCCGTTACAATCTAGAGCGGTTTCTCCCAAAGGCACTCTAAATGCAAACTAACGGTGACCGCCCCACACGGAACAAACCGGTGTCATGTGGCGCTCCCATAGAAGAACCGCTCATTTGTGCGTGTGTGTGCGTGTGTGTGTGTGTGTGTGTGCTGCAGGATCCCGGGGGAGGTGTTCCTCGACGCCCAGCGCTTGGACTACTCCACTTGGGGGTACTGGCAGAATGAGGTAGCTCTGATGGGGATCATTCTGGTCTGCATGGTCTTCGCCTACGTACAACTGCGACGAATCAACCGCTGGAAGTGATGCAACTGTGTTTTACGCTTTGTTTTTTCTTATTTATTTGAAAAGGCTTAATAAATTATCTAGTATCGGAGCTCTAGACTCTAGACTGTTGTTTGCGGCCATTTTTTTCACCCATTTAGTTATTTTTTAGATAGTTTCTTTCTTAAAATAACTGTAAAACCATTTTATATAAACAAATATTTATTTCAAATATTGTTCACAAATCTGTAAATATGTGTTAAAAAAACAACCATTACATATTAGCCTGACTTTGAACACAGAGGAGGCGGCGGTTACGTTGGCTCCACACGTGCGCCGACAGTCGACTGCTTGGGGATTAGCCGCTCGGTGCACGAGGAGGCGTTCAGCTCCTCGCCCCTTTACGGCCCGGGGAGCATCGAAGGAGTCGCAAAGCTCCTTAAGACGGTGATATGGTGGAGAACACATCGGTTGGTCATGGATGAGATGGTTTAAGGGCGTGCCTTTGTCTACAAGGGCTAAATATTACATAATTGAGTGGTTGCAACTTGCAGATCGAACTTGGCTAAACTGGAAATTACAAACAGATCACAAAGTTGTTCTAGTCGTATGAAAGTTGAGCAGGGACGACTGGTATCAGTGGGCCCCTCCTGTCATGTTTTGAAAAAGAAGAAATGGTATTAGTCATTTTTTTTTATTCGAAAGGAGCCAGCTGAGGTGGCTAGGGCATCTGTTCCGGATGCCTCCTGGTCGCCTCCCTCGATAGGTGCTCCAGGCATGTCCTATTGGGAGGAGGCCTCGTGGAAGGCCCAGGACACGCTGGTGGGACTATGTCTCTGAGCTGGCCTGGTGTCGCCTTGGGGTCCCCCCAGAACAGCTGGAGGAGGTGTGCGCGGATCGGGAAGTCTGGGCATCTCTGCTGAGACTGCTCCCCCCGCGACCCGGCCCCGGATAGAGCGGAAGAAAATGGATGGATGGATTTTTATTTATTTATTTATATTATAATTGCCTAATGTCATTCATGTGTAAAACTGTCGTTTTATGCATTTGATCACGATTTTTGCCCCAAAGAACAGAAAATGAACTACTTTTTATTAGCCCTGTGCTTCATATATACAAACACACACAAACATGACAGTAAAGTCACGTATATAACAATAAAAGAATAATACAATGATAATGTCTATAATGATTGATTAAATTACACCTTTTCAAGTCCATGTCGTAGGGTACATTCTTCTTTTGTAAATATTTCAGAAGCAAGACCTTTCTGTGTCCCCAGATGTGAGAAAAACGTGTCCAAATATTTATTTGACTGTTATGAATCATATGGTAATTAATACATCATGTTGACGTATTAATTACAAAAACATTTTGATTATTAAAGTCGGGAAGCTGAAAGAGCCGCACACTTATGGTTGCCAGGTTAAATGAGTAAAACCAGTTTGGAAATGAACACAATCTCATCTCCTGTCCCTATTCAGGTCCTAAGCAGAGCTAGTACAGCCAATCAACCCAACTTTTCTTTCTGCTGATAATCTGTTTTTGACGTTTCCAGTTAGCCTCTCGTCCGTCATTAGGGTGAGCAGAATTCCCATTTACCTAGGAGGACAGTCCCAGTTTCGAGGCTTTGGTCCCATGTCCCACTGATTAGTCCTGCTTTTACGCAGACTCCATCAGACCTCTCCGTATTTTAACGATGCGGTGTCCAAAACAGAGCATTTTAATGTGTGTGTCAAGTATAAACCAATTCAAGGTGCGACACTGCAGGTAAATGGGGGGAAAAATTTAAGTTTTAAATAGATATGTGTCATTTTATGTTTTCGTATAAAAAATAAAGCTTTGATTTTTCTGTATTTTCAGCGCCAAAGGAAATAATTGATCGAGCCAGGTTTAAAGTTTTTGGTGATAACTGTTTTTTTTTTTATCTTTCTTTGGAAAATTCTAATTTTGGCTTGTTTTATAACGGTTCAAAGCTCAATAAATCAGGCTGGGAATTCCATATTTACAAAGCCCAAAAATGTTTTCACCTGCCATGTCTCGCCTAAAAACAGTTAACCATTCAATAAGAGAAAATGAAGATGTGGTCACTCTCTGCAAATTTCAGTTGCGTCCCACTTTTTCGTTTGGAAACTCTGGTCGCCCCGTTCCTCGCGACACCTCCAGATGTGATCCACAGCTCCTTTTGGACAGCAGATGTCGGCGTTCAGTTGGGCTTTAGAGCTCTTTTAACGGAACTAAAACTCTCCCCCCCACCCCGGTGAAACGTGTCCTCGTGTGCATCTTAAGGTGAGCTCAACAGACGCAGATTTAGCCACAAAAAACCTCCCTTTGGTTTTCAGCAGCCCTTACATTCGACCGCCTCCCCCACCGCGGTCGGGGGCTCTCCAGACCCCGCAGCCACTCCGTGCACTTGAGCACCACCCGCTGGTCCAACGCGTACTCCTCCACCTCCTCGTACTCCACGTCGTCGTACTTGTGCCGGTCGTTGAGCAGAGAGACCTTCAGGATGGAGCGGATATCGACCTGGGCCCTGGGCTGCGGCCTCTTCGAGGGGGCGTCCCGCCGGCGCCTGGGTATGGGAACACAGTCACAAGTTATATTCGAGGCTCGGTCACATGTCAAGATTTTATAGGACTGTCTCACGCCTCACTGCGATTGGTTAAATCCACCTGTCACTCAGAGCGGGACACAGGCTGACCAACATGATGAGGGGGCGGGGAAAAGTATTAGGCCTGTGTCCGTCTTACGCTATATCCACACGAAGACAAAACGCTTATATTTTCAGAAACCACAAAGTCAGCTCAGTTAATGTGTGCGTCCACATGGGTCGACTCAGGTCTGTGAAAACGGTGTAATTCATCTGCCAGGCCTGTGTGTGGCGCTGTGACGCTAACACAGATAATAGAACAAGATATAGAGGGCGCATGCGCAGTAAACTTTTGTGGAATGAAAACAGTGAAAATGAAACGGATTCAAGGATTATGATTTACAGAAGAGACGAGGAGGCGAGTTTATTCTTCAGACGTAACGGGACTAAAGCAGAAAAACCTGTCAGTGACCGGACTTTGACTGTCAGTCCAAAAACACAGACTGACTCGGCCGTGTTTTTCTACAGGCGCATTGAGTTGCCTTGTGTACGAAATGCGCGGTATAAATAAAGTTGCCTTGCCTTGCCTTGCCTTACTTGTCACCTGTGTTTTGCGGACTCCAGTGGAGCAAAGGGGAGCGGAGTAAAACCGTCATAGATCCATGAGTAAAACTCATTCTAAGGTCAGTAGATTATGGATAACGGACTCCACTCTGGCGCTGTGATGTCATCGTTTTAGTGAAAGTTGCGGAGACGTAACAACGGCGCCACGTAAACGGTGTTTTGAGATCTTTCCACTCTGAGACGTAGTTTGGAAAATGTTCGTTTACAGACCTCCAAAACGCCGGACTCGTATGGACGATACACTGGATTGATAAAATATCTTTGCGTTTGGTCCTCAGCTTGACTTCGTATGGAGATAAAGGGAAATATAGAGAGATGCTTAATAAAGGCGCACACACACATTTTAGACAAGCAAAAACGGTTTTGATCTGCTACAAATGGTATACTACACCTTTATTAAATACATTTATTTATATATATATGGTATGGAATTGCATTTGGTTATTTATAAAGGTTTGCAAAGCTGTTTTTGTATTTTAGCCGCGTTTCTTGCATTCAAAGCAATAGGTTTAATACTAGGCACTTACATTTGCATAGCGTTTTCCTGTAACTACAAGCCACACACCACTCACTGCAGCCCGGAACAGACTCACTGCGGTAAGTTTGGTGTTGATCCAGTCTCTCCTCGGTGAGACCTGCCGATATTCTCTCCTCATGTGGTGAATGTTTGTCTCGTCGCATTCCTTCAAAACCTCTGACAAATTCCACCATATAGAAAGGTCTACACCACAGGTATGCAAAGATTAGAAGCAAAAAAATGAATTTTGATACTGTCAACTCAGCAAAGCGAACCAGAGCCGATTGATATTGTTAGTACTTTGTCTTTTTCAGCAGAAAACTGTGACGTTTCCCACTCGTCTTACTTTAGTAAGACGCTGTGTTTGTTTAGATCAGGAGTCTCCAGCCCTTTTTGTTTTTACTCTGTGGTTGGACAAGGTATGTTTGACTAGGACCAGGGCCGCTGCAGCGCTAATACTGTACAAAGCCGTTCACTCACAATATCCTCAAAGTGGAGCACTCGACGCCCAATGCACAGCAGGGACACTGATTTTAGACGGACAAATGTAGATATTCTGAACCACACCCCCTCACTCTCACGACACAGTGGACCCAGCACCTTAACCTCTACAAACGTTCCTCACCGTACACTTACCCGTTCACCTTAGCGTCCGCCGCCCCTCCACCGCTCGCTCTCTGGAGCCTCTCGCTGCTCCTCTTCTGCAGCAGGAGCACTGCCTCTGGGGTCAGCGTCAGGGTGAAGTGGGCCTCCTCTGGACCCTTCAGCCTGGATCTCAGCTCGGCCCCCGCCGGCTTCACTCCACCCTGGGTCTGTGCCGCTGCAGACAACACCAGCAGATATGGATGTGTTGAATACAGTCCCAATCAAAAGTTTAAAACCAGTTGAAAAAATTGCACACAAAAAAATATCACATTTTGTCTGGTTGGATCTTAACAAGGTTCCAAGTAGAACTTCAATCAGAGATCTGATTGGTTGGACGATCCTCGACCCAAAGTAAGGCTGTTACTGGAGCCGACTGCAGCCCAGTAACAATCAGAGGCATCGGTGACTAAAGGCAGGGCTTCAAAAACAAACAAAACAACACTTCAAAGTCAGGCCTCGTCTCCTTGAGCCACAGAACTGTCTGTTTGGACAGATGAGAAAAAACATAACCTTGATGGTCCTGATGGTTTCCATAGTTACTGGCATCACAAGAGATATTTTCTACCAGCCACAGAGTGGAGGCGCCATAATGATCTGGGTCTTTTTCCTTCAGTGGAACAATGGAGCTTCAGGTGGGGCAGGGCAAAGGTCAAATGGCTGCTGGCTCTGTGCAGATGTTACAGAGAGCATTCCTCAGACTGAGGGCCTCGTCTCTGGTTATTGGGCTGCAGTCAGCTCCAGTAACGGAGGATCCTCCAGTCAATCAGATCCTCCAGGTCAGTGCTGGGGACATTTGTTTGGGTCTTCCACTTGACTTCTTTGTTCCAGAACCCTCAGGATCTTTTAAGAAGTTCTACATGACCGTTTACTGCTCAGCAGCGATGGTGCGCTGTGAGAGGCCCTGCTTATGCAGCTCCACAACCCAAACACCATCAAAATTAGATCATCAGGCCGTCATGACAGTGTGAAAACCTGACAAAAAATGACACTGAATCCATATTTTTGCACAGGTTTGGCATGTGGTCTACAGGCTATTTAAGTTTATCTGTTGTTTTCAATAAAAGGTTCACTCAATTTCTTTGTTGTCTCACCATCTCCCATTTCTTCTTGTTAAAGGAATAGGCCACCGTTTTTACATACTGAGATATGTTCTTACCTTAGACGAGTTGATGCGTAACCGTCTGGTCTTTGTGCGTACGCTCAGTCATGCAAATGTTAGCATTTAGCCTCTCCCAGCAAAGGTATAGCTCCAAACTGGGGTGAAGTTAGAAGCTACCAAGCTGTTCCACGTTTTCTCTATTTAAATACAGTTACGTGAGCCTTTACACGATCCAAGTATAGTTATGTCGATTTTGTAAGCGTATAAAAAGGGGTACTATATTGTGAGGCGTAATAACACCTGGAGTACTTCGATGTCCGCGCAGTAATATCGTCGAAGTACTCCAGGTGTTATTACGCCTCATTTGTGTGACTCAGCGCACGCACAAAGACCAGACAGGTACGCATCAACTCGTCTAAGCTCAGGTACGAACATATCTCAGTGTGTAAAAACGGTGGCCTGTTCCTTTAAGAACCAACCACTCCACCAATTCGGCCTTTAGTAGAGCACAGAGGTGGATCTCCGTATGTAAGATTTTCCCATTTCCTCAGAATACCTGGAGCTCTGTCAGAGTGACCATCAGGTTTTTTGGTCACCTCCCTGACCAAGGCCCTTCTCTCCCGACTGTTCAGTTTGGACGGGCCCAGCTCCAGGAAGAGTCCTGGTGGTTCTGAACTTCCATTTACGAATGATGGAGGACGCTGTACTCTTCGGGACCTTCAAAGCAGCAACAATTTTTCTGTATGTCTTTCCAAATCAAGTCCAATGAATTGAACTTAGCAGGGTGGGCTCTAGTGAAGTTGTAGAAACATTTCAAGGACGCCCAGTGGAAAAAGGATGCACTTGAGCTCAGCTTTCAGTGTCATAGCACATAGTGGAATAACACTTTTTAGAATATCGTGTTTATGTGGTTTTGCAAAGTGAGGAGAGAGATTTGTATCTGACCTGCCCTGGCCTCGGTGATGGCGTTGGTGTTTTGGGGCGCTCTGTTGTTGGCTTTGTCCAGTCGTCTCCTGCCTGCTGCTCCTCCGTTGCCCTCGGCCTCGCCTTTCTTCCCCAGGTGCTTCAGGTTCAGGGTGGGCCGCTCCTTCACCGAGCCGCCCCTGTCCTCTCTGCCCTGAGGGAGCCACAGTTATTGGCACCATAAGAGAAAATGGTTAAGTATCTTCATTCATTGACCTTTTTTGCCCACATTTGATTTTTAAGTGCTCAGTTGTAATCTTGTGTATGTTTTGTTTGGTAATGATTTGGTATGATTCTATAGTTTTTCATTAATTCTCTGAACAAGGCATGATATTTCACTTCTGAAATATCATCTACTTTTACGTAGAGTCTGGAGCCAAAAGGATAACCTATTGTACATGTTTCTACTTGTAAATGAATCCAGAGTACCCACAGGAAACAGACATCTTATGGTAAAGCATCCTTCTCAGGATAATATAGTTTTGCAATACAGTATATTGCAATAACGGAAACATGTATCGCGATACTTTGATACACAAACATCAGTTACATTTCCAAGTCACTGTGCATTACTATTTTGTCATTGCTTTTGAGTAAACAGATATATTTGCTTTCTGCTTGCATTTCAAGGGGTGGCAAGTCACGTTTTCAGCCCGAGGACCACGGCACAAACGCTGGAAATTCCAAGTAGACACTATTTTGAGTTTGCGTCGTGACATTATTTAGGTTCGCTGTACACTCTATGCTGACAAGTGTTACAGCTTCAAAAACACTACACCAAACTTGAAGAAACATTTGGAATTGCAGCAAAGTACAGTCAAACTTACAAAGAATGTCCCAACAGGTGATGAGAAGCAAACAGCTGATGCAGGAAGAGGCGGTGGAGGGTTTGTCAGTGCCATGATATGAGGCAAGGGTCATCAGGGCCGGACCCAGCCAATTTGGCGCCCTAGGCAGGATTTAACTTTTGCCAAAAAGTTGGTTTTATCATATTTTATTATGATCATCTATTAATTTGCATTGCAATCATGAAATGTGCACACAGTTATATTGTAGGAGGAACCTCTACTTCTGAAGTACATGTACGACCAGGGAGGGCTCATTTGAAAGTTTGAAATCTCTAGTTTCCAGAGCACAAGTCTTTATCACTTTCTGTTCCAAAGTTATGTCAGAAAATCTGCAATGTTGTAGATGGTGGGAGCATGGACCTCATGGGGTTTAAAAATTAAAGCGTAATCCAGCAGGAGGTGCCCTAGGCGGGTCGCCTATGCCCAGGACATAATCCGACCCTCAGGGTCATAATCTTCATAAACAGCTATGGTTCATCCAGAGCAAAGGTGAGCATGAGCAGCACACTGAACTCAATTACGTTCAATCAATAGCAGTAATGTAGTGCCCTCTAGTGGTCGCCATACTACGGTAGCTTCATTTGGACAAAAGACTATTATGCAACAGTTGGCAGTTGCTGACTGTAACCAATCAAGAAATGTGTAATCTAACTTTGTTACTAATCAGTAGGGTTGGTACTGTTATACATTCATACGTACATATCGGAAAATAAAGATTAGGTACAACTGGTATTGAAATTAAAGTATCCACAGCAGGTCCCGAAAAAAAAGATCCACGTTTTGTTGCTGTTGGTTCAGGGACAGCATTAAATGACTTGGTTGTTTCAGCTAAATAAATGATACAAATAAAAAAAAAAAAGTAAAAGTTTTTTATAGAATATATGCTTTCTGGCGCTAGAGATGACAAATAAATTAGTATTGGTATGGAAAAAAAAGAATCGTTCAGGTATCGGTATCGTAAAGCAAGTATTATTAAAGTACCGCTTTTGAAAAAATATATAAATGGTATCCAGCCTGACTAACAAAGCACAAACAAATGACGCAGGTTTGGAGTGAGTCGGACACTGTGAGAAGGGGAATACCAATAACATCACGAGTCTATTCATACCTTGTTGGCCATGGACGCCAAAGACGAACTACTGGTCTCCTTCACAGTTAGCCCCGAAACAGAATGGATGAACGGCATTGGGACGGCAGTCAAGAGCACTCAAAGACGGTCTACCAACTGAGGAATGCACTACGCAGGGTTTGACAGGAGAGAGGCACGTTTCTCCGAGGCTCAAAGATCTAAAATAACGCTGGTGTAATCCCACGGCAGCACGCATCTCACATGCAGCCACTCCTCACCACAGCCACTTAGCCAGGGCGGTAAGATGCGTATAGGTGGAGGGGTACGTTTGAATTGTAAAACGTAGGGACTTCGGACGCACACCAAAAAGGCCCAAGGGGTGCGGTTCTCCAGCAAGAGATTCATCATTCACGGAGATTTTGACAACTGGAACCAGCCGGATGACATCGGGATTGGACAGACGCTTTCCCTAGACTGATTCAGAACACACGGAGTCCATTTAAAAGTGTCTGAGGGCACGGATGTTGAGTCATAGCTGATTGTGTAAAAATAAACGAACAGGTTACAAATAACTTTGACCCTTCTTTCAGCAAATGGCATAATGGTTAGTGTTCCAAAACCAAGTCAAGTTATGAGGAAATGTCCTATGCTAAAAACAAGATACAAGCCATTAGCTAACAGTGTGCCTGTGTATAGATAGTGCTGTGATAAATGCATATTGAGAGCACCAGACACTGGTACAACTCATTTGGAGTCGTGGTGGACCGAAATTCAGCGGTCAGAGTGCATCACCGGTAGGGCTGCAACTAACGATTATTTTGGTAATTGATTATTCTACCGATTATTTTTGCGATTAATCGATTAATCACATGGCTGTGAATGGTGTATGAAATGTTAGATATTTTTTAATCACATAATGCTAAAGTGGCATCGCTTGAGGACATGTTGATGGAGTAAACTTAGTTTGAGTCTCTTAGTGCCAATTCTGCTTTCTGACTGGATGAGACACAGAGGGATATTTATGAAATTTACAATGTACAAAACACTACATACTCCAACTTGAAAAACAAAGTAGGTTTTCATCAACAATCAAAAACACTGTCTGATGTTTTGTTTAAAAGCTTGGAGGTGATTGGCTTATGAAAAATCACATACTTGGCAAAAAAGCTCCAAACCATATCTTTGAAATGAAGCTAAAGCCGTGTGAGCGCTAGCTCTAACTGTTGGTCAGCTGGGGCTGGTTACGTTAGTTGGGTCAAGAGTTGGTGTCACAGCTGATAACGCTGTTGTTTTTATGATCTCTTTATCTGAACTTTTATGGTGCTGTCCATCATTTTTCAGCCCATTTTAGCTCAAAATTAACGGTTCAATAAGTGAGAGAAAAACCATCAGGCTTTGTACTTTCCCAGGTCCGTTTTTGACGAGGGAACACAGGCTTCACTCAAGTCCTACATCCAAGAACACAGCCACACGCAGACTTATAGCTACATTTATTAGTTCCGTTCCAACATATAAAAGCTTTAAAAGAAATCTGACAGCATTTTACACAGTACAGCATTGGCGCCCCCTGGTGGCAGCAGTGGACAGTGCGCTCACTTGCAGCAGCCCCTCTTGTGCACGTGCAGCACACGTCGGCAGCGGGGGCAGGTGTGGTAGGCGTCCTTAAAGTAATCCACCAACAACGGAATCAGACAGCAGCCCAGCACCAGCCTAAAACATGGACAACATCACCATCACACCCTACAGTTGAGATGCAGCCAGTAACAGGGAAACAAACGTTTCAATCGGGCATGTTTACTTTTCGGGCAAGACACTGCAGACCTGGGTATCATTTTGAAATATGAATAAGGGATATAGCCTAGTTCTTAGTTGAAAATTATTGTAATAACCTGCGATATAGGTGGTTTTTACAGAACACTTGGGAGAGCGGAGCACAGACAAACTCGTTCAAAGCTGTGGGCATCCAGGGTGCTGAGGGAGCTGCAGCATCCCCTAGTGGATAGCTTACACATTACAGGCAATATTAATAAATGAGAAATAAGCACACGGAGAAACTTGTCTCTCAGCACCCACAAACCAAAATATATTTCCACAAATCTGAATTTGCTGGACATTTTCAGATGTTGCAACAGTCCTCGTCAGTCCTTTCTCTCTTTAGGAAACATTCCCCGTTTTCCTGAACATTCACCTACAACAAAATCCAATTTGTGATCAGGTACACGCCCCCGAGGAGGGAATTTTGAAGTGACGAAGAAAATTGCACTGCGATGACAGAAAAACACACCTTTACAGCAAAAGTGTTGCTCCCTCAACCACAGCAATGAAACAAGTGTGGACTGGACAGAAGCTTCCCATTAGCCTCTCCCAGTGGGCCCTCCCCCACCCCACTGTGACCCTCCTTAACATCACTACCCCCTTCTCAAATAAGGAAGTTCCCACGCTCCACCCTGTTTTATATATCGTATTATTTTACTAAACCATGTCAACCATTCAAGTCAGCTTTTCACCTTTCACTGTGCCAAAACCAGGACTAAAATGTAGCTAAAAAAGGAGGTTCCATGGATTTTTTGTTTGAGGCCATGCACATCAATAGACAAAGATTGAATTAGTGCAATATTTAAGAGCTTATTTTGAATATCAGTCCATTTATTTGCCATGTATATGCATGTTGGACAGTAGACTCACCCAAAGAGCACCATGGTAAAGCAGACGGCCCAGGCCAGTGTGCCGGCACGGTAGGTGACCTGCGTGGTGACCTGGAGGTGGCAGGACGGGCACGTGGTGAGGCCAGGCCTGCGGTACAGGAACGTCTCATAACTGACAAATTTAAGCTTAGCAGAAGTCACCGGAGGGACGGGCTCTGGGAACAAGACCAAACACAACAATGAATGAACGCAGACATACTGAAAGATGTGTCCAGGTTGTTGCATGATTCTGCTGACTTCCAAATGTTACTGGGAACTTCAGGGATTTTCCATGCAACGGCTCACTGATTAGTGTGACGTTCAAACCATCTTTTTTGGACAACCAATGCTGCAGTTGGACTCACACTAACCTAAAACTATGGTTCCCAGTCAAGATGCTCTTTAGGTCGACCGAAACCAGAGCCAATGCGAAAACGTCCTGAAGCGTACATAGTTAATCAATTATTTAATCTATAAACGGATTCTTTCCAAAGTCTAACAACCTACAGCAACTCGACTGCACACGGACTACTCTCATGGTTACACAACAGTAAAAACCAGCGCAGTTGTGACCGTTACCTGGCAGCGGTGACTGGACCGAGGCTGTCGGAGAGAAAGAGAATGTTGGAGGAGAGGGCAGGCTGTACGGCGTGATGAATATCCGTTGGTCATGTTCGAGCTGGCTCGCATCTGTAAAAATAGTAAACGCACAAGAGCTGGTTAGAACGCATTGGTTGGATAATTACCACATGTTCAGTGACTGTCCAAAGAACGACTATACCTAAATATACCGAATGACCAGGTTATTCCATTGGCTGTGGCACGAGCACGTTCCAAAATGACTAAACCCAATTCTTGGGCCATCATCACCCTAAACAGTAGAAAAAGTGGGAGCAAGTGACACGGAGGGATGGACATGAGAAAGCGAAGCATTATTTAGAACTGGCTAACTAAAGGCTGCCGATGTACCTGGAAACATTTGTTTGTTTGTTTGTATGTATGTATCCTTTTTTGTGCCCGTAGGGAAATTTGTCCTCTGCATTTAACCCATCCTTCGATGAAGCTGGGGCAACCCGTAGGGAGCAGTGGTCGACGGCAGTGCCGCGCCCGGGGCCCCATCCCCATGATGGATGTGCTCTTTGTGCCACCCATAGGGATCATAGAAATGCCTTTAGCTCTGACCATACACATGAATGGGGAAGCCAGGCTCAATACTAAATTTTGGCGAGGTACGCTAAAATAGAAAAGAGTTTGTTGAACCCATACCATGACTGTAGACGGTAGGAAAGATCCGAGGCACACTGTGTACAAAAACAAGTGGACTAAAAGTCCTTTATAGTTTGGCCTATTCCTTGAGCGCACCTGTGTTTGCCTACTTTTTTTTTTTAATCACTCAAGAGCCATTTGAAGCACTCGCCTCTCAGCATTTTTTATGGCGAAGTATGTTTTGTCCTTTTCATGGCATTTATATAATTTATGTGGTTTCTTTATCATTAACATCTTAAAAGACGATGTTTTGTGGGCAATTGATGTGTCTCCGACCTCAGCAGAAACTTGACTTAATTTGAGTCAGAGTACACTTTTAGATGCCAATTTGCATCCAAAGTTAAATCTTTAAAAAGGTCTGTTCATTCATTCATTAATGAAGTACTCACCTAAATGAGGTTGATGGGTTGACAACAGCTGAAAACATTCGGGCTGCTTCCGAATTCCTTTAATAATAGCTCCTATATCCTGATCCTAGCTCCTATCCTCTTGTCACGTAATAATGTCAACTGTTAGATCCCTATGCAGTTAGGAATATCACTGTATAGTGTTGGACTACAAGAAGCACCCCACTGACTTTAATGACTCAAATATGAACCACAATAACGATATGAAGCCACACAGTAAACAGACAATGATCAAAAGCTGTTTCAGATTTACTTTCCACAGCTACATCACAGAAATAAAACATGCTCTGGTCAAACATTCCGCCAAATCCTGTCCTCTGGTTCATCGAGAGAACCAGCTGCATTGGCACACAGGTCTGCTCCTCCGCTAAGCAATGTATGCAAATGATCCATGTGGCTCAAGTTTCTTCTAAATGAGGGGTGGATATGCAGCGCTGTGGCTTATACCATGGCACATAGCTCCTAACCGCTGGTGAGGAACTTCCAGAGGTCCCTATGCTAAAGGAGATATGATAGGAAGCATACAGGCTCCTTTCCCTACCTCCTTCCGAACTGACAGCCCTATTCGGATGCTTCTTGTCATGACGGACGCACATCCAGTTTGGGCTTAGACCTCTTGCCAGTTTGTTTGAGTCGGATGCATCCCTGGATCCTTCATAATTTGTAATGGCCGATGGCTAACACTAACGACTATAGGAAAAACACATTGAACAGGCTAATGAACCCTGAAAAGTCTCTATGGTGCCACCTCTTTACAAAGAATGGCAGTCCATGTTTTATCGTCCTTGCATAGATGCTGAAACACTACAGGGTTTCCACAGGGGGCAGGAAGTCAAAATGCTTTAAAATGCCTAAATACTGTATAAAGATTGTGTCAAATTTCAGTCAGAACTGCAGCTGACTTTGTTTTTGTGTTTTAGACTGTGCAGTGAAATTAGTTGAGCAATGTTAGTTGTTGTGGGTTCTGAGGTTTAGATTTAATGCTTTTGGGTTTAAAGAGCGGTACCGGGAACAACTGGAGCCCAATGAATCCTGCTGTATCGTTTGAAGAAGCTGGTCATTCAGCAGGCCCATACATTTAGCAAACAGCAGAAAGTAGTAGAACAATGTACCTGGTAAGATGCATGAGGGGTATGAGGGTGTGGTGGGGATAGCTTTGCCCAACTTAGTCTCCATTGAAGCAGGTCTGTAGAGGCTGGGACCATTGCACCTGTGAGTCTACCAGGTGTGCTAAATTAACCTCCACTCTTGGTGCGGCCTCTCACTCAATTCAGATTACTCATGTGGTAAAAAATAAATAAATCATAGCTCTCCCCTGCAGTACAGAGTTTAATTCCCTGGCCAGTGCCCTTTCTGTGTGAGGCTTGTAAACTTCCCTGCCTTCTTCCACTAAAAACAGCCTGAACTGCCCTGGAAAAGAGTTTAAGAATCTCAGGGGGAATTTTCTGGTTAAATAAATGTAAATTAATATGAATAGTATTTTTATTTTCTTATTTATTTGCATTAACTTTTACATGGATCGTAATACTGTGAGCTGGTATACTAAATGAGCGCTAGATGCCGCCATTTAGCAACAGCAGCAGCAGTAAGATGACGCTCTGCTCCAGCACCCTCCTCATCCTCAGCGGGTGACTCCCACCACTGGGCGACTCCGCATTTGATCCAGCCCACCGATCCAGCCCCTCTTATCTGCGCCGATCCAGCCTGGCCACTTTGAATGTAACAGCAGCTAACGCTAACATGCTAACAAGCTAGCTGTCAGCCCTGCTGGTTCTGCTGCCGCCTGCTGACTTTTACTAGCGGATGCACCACCGGGTCGGCTCCTCGGATCCCGCTGACCGACTTTTCTTGACATTCCCTCCCGACTCTCCCGGACGGATTCGTGTCGACTGACCAGAGTCCGCGAATTCGTGTCCATTCCTGACCGAAGCAACACTTCTTGGCTCGGCGGCTGGTGCGTGTATGTGCGAGAGAGAGGCGGCGGACGGGGAAGAAGAAGTACTAGCCTGACGGTGAGCGTTAGCCCGTAGATGTCAGTTAGCATGTGGAGTTAGCATTCGGCTAGCAGGATGTTGGGGCTGTCGGCGCAGCTGCCACTCAAGAGACAGACATTTGCATCAGAAAAAGGCTCAGTTAGCGTCAAAAGCGAATGGCTCTTTTGATTCCAGTCGATACATTTTAATAAATCTTTGCGAAATGACTGCGTTTGTGTCAGGCCCCGTTAAAATTCATGTGAGCTGTCAGCTTAGCTAGCAAGTCGATAACCTCTTTACTACATGCTAGTATAGTAATAATGATACAGATCTGTCTGATGTTGCCATGTATGACTGGTCTGGTCAAGCAGCTCGTAATCGAGACATTATTTACTCGATTGTAATGGACAAATGTGGCACAAAATAAACTGGTTAGACAGACTGCACTGTTGGCTAGCTAACCCTGGACTCCCTGAATGTTTGGCATTTCGTCCGGGGCAGGGTTTAGGCAAATATTAACTGCTGTCATAAAAATAAAAATAACTGTGCTCAAATAACGTAAAACGAGCCAATCCCTCTTCCTAAATCCTATCTTTACATTTTAGTTTGGGTTCTAAACCATAAACCAACATTTTGTAACTGACTTTAAATATATAATGTTAATGTTAATTTCGTCGACTAAAATTTGCTGTCATAATTTTGGTCAAAGTAATATTTTTGCCGACTAAAATTGGATTAAAACTAAATTTAAAGTTTTTCATTAGACTAAAACTATGACTAAAATGTCCAGATATTTTTGTCGACTAAAATAAGACTAAATAATATAAGTGAATAGAAGAGACTAAAATCACCCAAACATCCAATGCTAGTATGAAAGAGCCTCGTATCATTTCTCTGCCAAAGGAACAGCTCTGAGCTTTGTTCATGTTGGAGAAGCTCCATAACAATATAATCATTACATATGAGCAAAATGCTTTTACTCGGTTACGCAATGTTTAACGGTTAATCGGTTAACCATGGACACCCCTACTCTGAACGGTCCTCACTCGGGCGAAATGCCAGGGCTTTAGGCAGTCCCACACTTCCGCCACAATAATGGTCAAATGTTTTGACTATGGGCTCAGGAATGCAACCAGGCTAGCAAGAGAGGACAGCACTTGACGATCCAGTCCTGGTCGCGTTAATCTACTGGGTCTTGTTTTTGTTACGCCGTGCCAGTGTCAGATTCACGCCTGTGACCGGGAGACAAAGTTCAATTCAGCAGCTCGCCCTGAATGGATGCCCTCTCGCTTGACGCCTTAACTTATATACTTTGTGTGACTTGGCAGAGTTGAAGTTGAGGACCACGCCCAAGGCAAGATGTCCCTGCACCAGTTTCTGTTGGAACCCATCACCTGCCACGCATGGAACCGCGACCGGACCCGTACGTATTGTCACACACACTTGCCTTTGTCTTACTTCCAGGATCAAGTAGCAGTGAGGTAATGGCCTGGCAGAAGGGGGACTTTGGGAAGTATTAGCGTTTGAAAAGATCTTCTTAGCAGAGCGCTTTTAGGTTATAGTTTTCAATCAATGCATTGACATTTTGAGAGGAGACTAAAATAGTAACTGCTAAACTAATACAATTTGTAGGAATTTGAACTACAGATCTAAATTATGTCCAAGTACAATACTCGTATTACCTTTTAGCTGATGATTATTTTTTACTATTAATTAATTATTAATTGAATGTCAATTGGATTATTATTTTTTATTCAAAAAGTTTAAAGGCCCCCTTACGTACAAGACATGCTCCCAATGACCAGCTCAACACAGAATATGCTATTTCTCCAGTGGGTAATCAAAGAATGGATTTGGATGAGGTTTAGTCAACATCTCCAGTGACACGAACTGGGGGCGGCACGGTGCTTCACAGCTAGAAGGTCCGGGTTCGATTTCCCCCAGGACGGGGCCTTTCTGTGTGGAGTTTGCATGTTCTCCCCGTGTCTGTGTAGGTTTCCTCCAGGTACTCCGGTTTCTCCTGCCACTAAAACCATGTACAATAGGCCAGGATGAATGAGCGCATTTTTGAGCGTACGCATGGGGGGCGACGGATGGAAATTAGCCTAAGGCTACAATCCGGAGTGGCTTGTTCATTTACATGCACTGTTCCAACCAAATAAATCAATAAACTAAACTCACTCTCTGTAAAGTTAGGGTTATGTCTTAATGAGAACTGGCCTTTCCTGTTTACTGCCAGCATGACCTTGCCTGGCCTGCCAGGCCTCCTTTCTGTTCAAAAGAAGAACCGGCTGGGCAGCTGCTCGCAGCCAATCATTTCACGAGTTTACCCACATCGGTCCAATCACGCACCAAGAGACGGAAGCCGTCACCACCACGCACTCTTCCAAAACATTAAGATGGCGGCCGATGCACTAAATTTCTTCTGCTCTTTCGTCTGTTTTAAATTATTTGGAAAATATGAAAACCGGAGCAAGAAACGGTGTTGGAAGCGTTCCTCGTAAAAAAGGGCGTTTTTGGAAAGGCTTTCTGCCGCTGTTACTGCAACCTTGCGTTGCTCTAATTGGTTGATGCCGTCTGTCAATCACGCCCACCGGGAAATTGTTGAGATCTTGCTCCCAGACTATTATGTCTTTGAAATCTATGAAAAGGCATGTCGTTTGGCAGGCCAGGCAAAGCAAGATCACCCAACTAACTCGTCTTTCTGTTTTTCATTTTCAGAAATTGCCATAAGTCCCAATAATCATGAAGTTCATATCTACAAGAAAAGTGGCAACCAGTGGACAAAGACTCATGAGTTGAAGGAGCATAACGGGCACATAACAGGTTTGTACAGCGCTGGATACGAACATGAGTTGTAATAAAATCCATAAGGCATTTAATCGACATTTCTTGGAAAATGTTAACATTGCTTGAATATTCTTAATCCGTGAATTTGTTGAACATATGAAAATGATGGTCCAAAACGCATTCGATTGCAGGCTTTTTTAATTTATTTTTTAGATCAGAATTTGCCCCATATATCCAATTTGCTTCGAATGACATTTCCCCTCATTCCTTTGTTTCATGGATAGTATTGAGGCATTAGGAATTATTATAAAATAACCTAAATATTAGCAGCCTTTGCAACTATAGAAATAAAAAGGAGAGGTGGCGTTTGACAGTTAGCATATCGGCTAGTCCAGGAAACCTTTCAACGTTCGTTAGCCTGTTCAATGCATTGTTCCTATAGCTGTTAGCGTTTAGCCAGAAAACATGGCAAATTATGACCGATCCAGATGTTTTCAGCTGTAGTCAAGAATCAACCACATTTAGTTCAAAGCTTGGTTAATAATTATTAATGAATGTAGAGACCTTCTTTGAGATTTTACTGTAGATACAAATTGGCGTATAAAAGTTGCCCCTTAGCTAAATGCTAATTCATGTTCCGCATGTATGTTTCTGCCTTCAAAAAAAAAGAAAAAAAAGAGTACCAGGTATTTGAGCTCTGAATTGTGTAATAATATTTCTTCAAATCATCTTAATTCTTGAGGTCTGGATTATAGATGTAGACACTGCCTACCCCGGTTTTATAAGATAACAATGATAGAGAAACCACAGAAATTATATTAATGTCATGAATTGCATGTGCCATACCGTGTCGTACTTGAATATAGAGACTGGTTTCACCATTCATTTGTGTGGGAATAGGAAGCTCGATTCAAACGGGTCCGGCAAGCTGTTGCCTAACAGTATTGTAGGAACGGGCTCAGATAGCGAAGGCATTTCTGGGATTTCCATGTCTGCACCATATTGCTTTTTTATGCTTCATTGCCATTTCAAAATGTGTGAATTAAAACTAGTTGACGCTAGGGCTGAACGATTTTGAGAAATAATCTAATTGCGATTTTTTTTCTTCAATATTGCGATTGCGATTAAATATGCGATTATTGTTGCAAGGTCCTCTTCTCATGTATTTTTCACCTAACACAAGCAATAAATCAGCCTGTTTCATAATAAACAATATTTGAAGTGAAAATTGCAACAAAATTGTTGCTTGACCTATTCAAAATGTGTGTGGACTGCACTTCTTAAACTGTCTGAACTTAACAGTACAGTCTATAAATAAATGCTAAATTATATAGATATTAAAAAAAAAATAACTCACTGATCCAGTCAGTAACATCACCCATACTAAAGTGCAGGAAAGTAAGAACAAACGTCTGCTTTAACTAGTTGGAAAAGTTTTAGGAAATCAAACTCCCAATTAATACAAAATAAGCTATTTAATTTATTAAATAGTACTTTATTATTTCGGCCAATCAAATCCCTGTCTGAGTTGCTTCAGATGCGCGTTATTGATGGACACGGAGAGGCCAGATGGAGCACACGCCAAATCACAGTGGAATTAAGAGCAGCATTTTGGTTTTGGGATGTAACTTTGGACAATATGAAGAAAGAAAAGAACACTGACACAAGGAGACGGGACATGAGGTGCCAGACACAGACACGTCTCTTTGACTCGCAGCCATTTAGTGACATTTCAGCTTAAACAGCACATTTCCTCAGCAAAATAAGACATGACACGGACTCCTGCCTCGGATCCTAGTTACCAACCCTTTTCATACTGCAGTTTAGTGTTTATATCTAGCGTCTGTACGACCTACGGAGCGGATATGCGGTAGACGCAAAGGTAAATAAAGGCACATGGCACATCGCCTCCGCGGATACTTAATGGTCATGAAACGTCATTATGCTTTTGAGATAAGTTCTTTATCCACAACATTCCCAAACATAAGCCCCCTAAACTGAGCCACAAACGACTCTTTACTTTTTACAATCAGCACAGACTCACGCACCTATATATGTCTGTGGAGGCAGAGGCGTAGAATCCGGTGGTGAGGGAGTTTCTGTGTCATCAGAGCGTGTAGTAGCGGCGACGGAATGGCGTGATTAGCGCTGTGGCTAACGCAATGCTAACGGAGAAAAGCAATATTCCTTCGCGGTGGCTGCATGATAAACGCTGATATTTTCACTGTACATCCACAATCTACCGCGCACCTTAACTAGACTGAGACGTAAACAAAAGCACGCGACGGAGCGGACTTTGCTGCCATATCTCGTTGCTCTATTTACTTCCCAAATCGCGTGCCCTGCGATTACGAAATCGCGTTGTGTAATATCGCGATAAAATTGCAAATGCAATTAATCGTTCAGCCCTAGTTGACGCGTCCAAAATGTCTGGACTTGAGCTCTCTAAGCACAGAGTAGAGAAGAATTTTATGAGGAATGATATCATAAGATGGTTAAAACAAGATCTCTTGCATAATTCTGATTCAATAGCTTTCGATCTTTCATCCCACAGTTTCCCTCCCGTCCGTTTCTCACTGTCTGACGGCTGTCGTTGGCAGGTATTGACTGGGCCCCCAAAAGTGACCGCATAGTAACGTGCGGCGCCGATCGAAACGCATACGTCTGGTCACAGAAGGAGGGCGTATGGAAGCCCACACTGGTCATTCTCAGGATCAACCGTGCCGCCACCTTCGTCAAGTGGTCCCCTCTGGAAAACAAGTTTGCAGTGGGCAGCGGGGCGCGGCTCATCTCTGTCTGCTACTTCGAATCGGAAAACGACTGGTAAGGCGCGAGACACGGGATTCTTTCAAAGGGGACCTTTTCTAAATAATGAAACATCCAGTTTGTGTCATGCTTTCATTTGGTTTACTTTGGGAGGGGCGTTTTCTGTTGCGTCGCTTTCAGCTAATCTCTGTTCACAGTATAAAGAATTCTGAACTTGAGGTCATTTACCAGACAAACCCATAAGTCAGGCTTATTTGGCTTAGTCTGGCTCATGTTGTGTTATTTCATTACAGGTCCTTTAAAACAGGCTTGTTCCATGTTTATCAGTCACTACTGACAATGACAAATGTGGGAAGCTGCATTTTTGTGTCTTAGGGTGATTTTAAATTTGTATTTTCAGATGTATCGCAGAGTTTTCACAGACGTGAGTCCATCCATGTGGACATACACATTTACTGAGCTGATTTAAATCAAAGAATCACATAATGACAATAAGTAAAAACACAAATATACATTAAAACAGCAGTGGAGTCAGTGCCCACGTGTTTACTTTAAAAAGGTTGATGAAGCATCAGGCTGTGTCTTGTTCTGGAGACACAGTAGAAAAGCTCTCCACTACCCAGCAGAGCGAAACCAGCTTCACTGGCCTTTTGTGTGCACATGTAGGGTTGAAAAGAACCATTCTAAGCCCTCTGCCCCCATTGTGTGTTGGCAGGTGGGTGAGTAAACACATCAAAAAGCCCGTCCGCTCCACCATCCTCAGCCTGGACTGGCATCCCAACAACGTCCTGCTGGCGGCCGGCTCCTGCGACTTCAAATGCAGGTGGGCGCTTGGCCTCGGTTGTGTAACTTGTGTCTAACGCCGAGCGCACGGTGACCGACTCCCCCTCCTGTCCTCAGGGTGTTCTCGGCCTACATTAAAGAGGTGGAGGAGAAGCCCGGCCCCACGCCCTGGGGCAGCAAGATGCCGTTCGGGGCTGTGCTAGCAGAATTCGGCGGAGCAGGTTTGTATTTGTTTCGGTCTGGTGGATTACTGCCGGCATTTATTTTGATTGTGTTTTTCCAGATGTTTTGAAATTAAATTCTATTTGATAAAGTAATTAAAACATCAATATAGACTGCATTTAGTCATTGATTTTCTCCTCAATTTGCAGTGTTGAAGGTTCTAGATTTCTGTTTAGATATAAAATGTGTAAACTGCTTTTTGATCTGTAGCTTTTATATTTTTAGAGATTGCACTTTTTACTTTCTCACAGAATCATACAGTATAGATTGTTTTGCTTCATGTTTAAAAAAAAACTTTTATTCTGAAATTGAACAACTCCCAAATCACCATTTCCCCCCAAATTATCCCCCATTTTTCACACATTTGCATATCTTCCACACATTAGTCTGTTTTCTGGTTCTCGACACCAAATATTTTAGTATAGGCATTGGGAAAAGTATGTAAAAAATGATTTGACCATACCCAGCCCTATTCATAACTGCATTAGGTAACATGAGCTTATTGGAGCTAATGTACTGCATGTACAATGGAAACAAATGCTGCGGTTTATCATCGGGTAATTGGCTTTCATCGTGTGTCTGCATTATTTGTTAAGCAAACTCGTTGAAGTAAGATGGGCTTTTCAGCCACTCCTCTTACACTCCTGTAGTGGTTTCACTGAGCCCAAGTGTCGTTTTATTGCCCATTTTAATGAACGATAATCGCTCTGTCCTGAAGGAGTCATTGAATATCGTGTGCTCTTTGTAGGTTTGTCAAATTATTGACACTCAAATGGTTAATGGCTACCTAAACTAGATACTCGTTTGAAGACTATCAATACTACTATTTGACAGCTATGACAGAGTTTAAAATATTTTATGTTTATGTTTTGGTGTAGTATCAGAATTGAAGAGGATGTTCATTAGTATCAAAGAAGCTCCTTGTGAACATATTGGGAACAAAAGTGTATAACAAAGTACAAATCATCTCACAGGCCTGATCAAATTATTCTGAGAGCCTTCAGTTTGACATGTGTTTTAATTACAGTGCTGTTTTTGTAATGTAATGCATACAAATCTGTTCATGGTGCTAAAAATGCGTCTCAATCCAATTGGTTTATTTTGGAATCAAGATTGTTGTCTTTCAAACGAGCTCCGTCTGAAGAACCTACTGAATAAATCAGCCCTATGCCACTCATACAGCGCCCCCTGCTGTCACAGTTCAACACTGACACATTTAGAAGCATCATACACAGGGTTCTAGACGAGACATTTTAAAAAATGTGTCCCTAAATATCAGCGGTGCACAACGGCCTTAGAAAAACCCACATCAGTCGACGTCTATTCGATATATTTCTATGATTGAAACATTTACTATTATAATAAATGTGTAATTCTTGGCAATTTGAGAGATAAGAAAAAATGACATCAAATTAAATGACTTCAAATATCGGCTATCGGCCAACCCCCTTCATATCAGTATCGGACCTTGAAAATCCATATCGGTCGGACCCTGGTCATAACCCTATTTTACACACTTGCAACAGCTTCACTAATTAAAGTCTTGTTCAGATCGAGGGCCAAATGTAGAATCTGAAGTTGGAAGAGAAAAAGCCTTTACTCGACTCAACCCAGTTCCGTCAGCACTGGTTAAATCTCGAGCCCGCACAAACTCTCAGCCTTCCACATTTTATTGGCTTAATAGTTGCAGCCACTGCCTTTTTGAGCATGGCCGTCAGTCTTGCCGCTCTAGTGAGTGTTCTTTCTGCCTTCAGGTGGCGGGGGCTGGGTCCACTCGGTGTCCTTCTCTGCCTCTGGGAACCGCTTGGCCTGGGTCAGCCACGACAGCACTGTCACTGTGGTGGAGAGCTCCAAGACCGCCAGGTACGCCAGCCTGTTCACAAAGCACTTGGCATTCAGTGAAAACCAAAGATTATTGCACGCCCACGCTTTTTTTTTGTTGTTGTCAGTTTTACAGTACATGTAGTACATGCCACAATTTTACATGGTTTCCGTGTTATGCCAAGGAATATTCAAAAGTCTGTTCCAGCTGAGTACGGACTACACCTATTCAAGTTCAGTTCATCAATGCACATGATCCTTTTTAAATGAACAAATAAATAGTGAACTTTTTCGGTCTGTACAATGAGAACATTTGCAATAATAGCCTTACGTCTATTGGAAACATTAATTCAGTTATGTTTTAATTTTAACAAGCAGTTTACATCCTTCATTTTACTTTTAAAGCACCTGTCCCCGTGTTCTACAGTCGGTGTTTATGCTGCTCTGATGGAGCTGAGCGGAACATCAATTATATCGTGTTCACAACGATATCAAAAATTATATCGCAATAACGATTTTGCCCACCCCTACTACTAAATATGTAAAACATTTAAACCTGCAAACTATCACTTAAATGTCAAAGTAAAAAATGGACTCACCCTTTATGACGTATATTTGGCGTTTTCCCTCGCTGTAAATCTTTGTAACTAATGTCAACATAATCCAACCATAATATTAAACTAGGCTCAATTCATTATTCAGATTTTGTCACTGAAAATAAATTGACAAATGAACGAACTTGCAACACGTTTTTTCTTGTTCATCTACATCCAAAGTTTCAAATGCCATTGGCAAAAATGGAAAAGAAAATTATGACTGAAATTGAACTTTAGCATATTCTTAAGTTCCCATGCCTTACAGTTTTGCCTGTGCAGCCCTATATCTTCTCCATTTTGCACCGCGTTTGTAGATTTAACCTTTTTAAATCTGCGTTTCAGTCCTTCGCAGTTGAAGACGGAGTTCCTTCCCCTCCTCAGTGTCACTTTTGTTTCCGAGAACAGTTTAGTCGCCGCGGTGAGTAAGAAACCAGCCTCTCTCGGCTCCTGCATCTGCAAGTTGGGTTTCGTTTGACTCGCGGACTCGTTTTTGTCTCGGTTGCCAGGGCCACGACTGCTGCCCCATGCTGTTCCGCGTGGACGACGGTGGGGCGCTCGCGTTCACCTCCAAGCTGGACCTGCCCAAGCAGAGCATCCAGAGGAACATCTCCGCCATGGAGCGCTTCAGGAACATGGACAAGAGGGCCACCACTGAGGACCGCAACACTGCTCTGGACACACTGCACCAGAACAGCATCACGTAAGCATTTAAGCCTTTAGTTTCCCTTAAGGTTAAAAATGTTTGGGAAAAAAACCAAGGTGCTTCTGCAGGATTACAGACGTTGGTAATTAATCCTCCTACTTTTTGTATCTGTTCAAAAGGACTGTCTGGAACTTTGCAAACAGCCAAACAAATCTCAAAAGGTTTCATACCAATCACAGAACCGAAATAACCACTCGTAAAATATTTTCTTGAACGTACAAGATTGTACCTGCATCTTCTCTAAGAGGATTTTCTTCTTCCGTCTATCGAAAGTATTTTTGTCCCGTTCCCACGAACACCGATTGAAAAAGCCGTTGCACATTCATGTTAATTCTCCTACGTTTAAAATCTGAACATTTACTAATGACTCCTTAAGTTTTGTGGCAAAACATGGATGGTTCACATTTGTCTCCGCTGTTCTGGCCGATGCTTCGTAAAACCACTAACGTCCAACGTTCATGTCGTCACCTAAAATGCTTCGTCATAATTTTAGTCTAAGTAATATTTTTGCCGACCTAACATTTTCATAAGACTGAATAAAGTTTGAAAAAAAAAAAAGACACTAAAATCATCCTAACTTCCAATGCCAGTCTGAAAGAGCCTCCCATCATTTAAATTATCTGCCAAAGGAACAACTCTGAGCAACTCTTGCATTTTCATTGCGATAGAAGGTAACTGACTAAATGCGCTTGGAATAATTTTGAACATTACATAACAATAACCTGGTTAAAAGCTCAAAAAGTTGATTATGCATAATATAAAACATGACAATAGCAACCCAGTGTCTGTGTAAAATGCTAACAAGTGATTAGCAGCTGGATACTAGCTTGTAGCGGTCTGACTCTGTAGCCATGAGATTTTGGACTCGCTTTCCTCCAGGTATCCCACACAGACTGGACTTGCACCTGACAGCCAGTCTGCCCACGCATCACTCCAGTCGTTTCAACGCCTACAGTGATCTATGTGACTGACGTGCACGCTCTGTTCGCAGTACATTCTGAAGGCAAATCCGCTTTCACCTGCGAACAACTCCTCTCACCAGCTCTCTTCTACTCGCATCCCGAGAGAAAGAATTGGCAATCCAATCTCAATAGTCCTGTTAAAAACAAATGAAGCTTGTGCTTGGTCCGATTCACAAACGTGGACAATTTAGACCGTGAACCTAATCTAAAAAAAAAAAGAAGAGCGCTATCTGCCGTAGTATCATTTAACACTCACAGGCGCTAATTGGGAATTAATTGGGAATTGCCTTCAAATTGTCCTCTTACATTTCGAGTGAGAGGCACTGGAGAGGGATACTCGTTGCCGTGGCTTTGAAATACTACACTCACTGTTTGCCTGAGTTTGAAAACCCCAAAAACATCGACAGCTTTTTGAATGTCCCATGAGGCGTGTTCTCATTTTGCAGCTGACACACAAGTCGTTGCATATGATGAAAAACAAGTGTGACACAGTGCTATGTCTGGATTCTAAACACTGGAGAACGGTGCTAGTTCAACAGCAAAACACTGGTTACTCGTCCGATTGTGTCATATTCTGCTAAACCCTTTAATCACTTCCTACAGTGGCCAGAAGAGGGTGCATAAGTCGAGCTTTTTTCTGTGCAATGAAATCGGGTGACTATTAAAAAGCCACAATAAAGCAGCGTGTACAGTTTGTTTTCCATTCATTGACTTGTACATGAAATATAACCCTTTTTTCTGCTCCTAATATTTTGTCCAACATGTCTTCCACAGCCAAGTGTCTATCTACGAGGGGGACAAACGGGATTGTCGCAAGTTCTGCACCACAGGCATCGATGGAGCTATGACGATTTGGGACTTTAAAGTACGCACCAGCTCGTGACCGTGTTCTTTGTCAGCTTATGAATGGTAGATGTAGATATTCAGGCCCACTCAACAGAAGATCAAGGCTCCTAAAGTCAAACCGTTCCATATCGTTGGGGATTTGATAAGATTCTTGAGTATTTCAATAACCATCCATATTGTAATATTTTACTAAATCTTTTCAATTCCATTAATTTAGGAAAATTAAAACGAAAAGTTATAGAGGGGCAACAGTGGCGTAGCGGTTAGTGCTCTGGCCTCACAGCAAGAAGGTCCTGTGTGGAGTTGGCACATTCTCTCGCCGACCACTAAAAACATGCGCAATAGGCCAGAGGGTCGTACAACGGATGGCAATCCATAGCGTCTTTTCATGCACTGTCCTGACCAAACAAATGGGCTGTGTTGGCTATTTTGTCAACTAAAATGTTTCATATTTTTTTGTGACTAAAATTAGATTAAAACTAAATTCAAAATACTTCATGATGAGACTAAAATGTCTAGATATCTTTGTTGGTTGATTAAAAGTTAAAAGATGGGACTTGGAATATCACAAGAAGCCACTGTATATATATTGCATCGCCTAATATTGCAATAACATAATCTGGCCATAAATTGTGCGGCCCCTAAAGTTTACAAATACAAAAATACTAAATGAAAAAACTGTAAATGACAAATAATGAATGAACACTGCCTGACCAAAAAAAAAAAGGTTACCAGGTCACACGTTTTAATACAATTCATTGATGGAGTGACCTGGTCATTCAGGATTCAGCTGATCTCATTCTTTGGGCACATAGTGCTGCTGAATCATCCAAGTGGCCATTTTTTTTTTTTTTTTTTTTTTGGGGGGGTAAGATGCTAAAACGAAATGAAAACTTGTTGTCAAAGTCAACACTGTCGACTAATCTTTCATTTTTCTTTCCATTTCCCCCGATCCCATTCCAGTGGCTCACTTGTGTTTTTCCTCCTGCAGAGTCTAGAAGCTTCAATCCAGGGTCTCCGCATCATGTGAAGAATCGAATGAATGAATCTTAGACGCTGCACGCCCCCTCGTCCTCCTTTTCCCCCTCCCCTCCCGCCAGTAACACACACACACACACAACATACACAACACGCCACTAAACGGAATCCAAAATGCCCGCTCGAGCGCTGTACACAAACGCCACTCGCTCCACTCCCAAAACTCCGAGTACTTGGGCCTGTCACGGTGACCAGGACGATACACAGTACGAATAATGGCATTTGAAACACTTTTTGACTTAATGTATTGGTTTGTTGACTAAAACGTAAACTAATTATTTTGATGAGTGTTTTCATGTAGGTTGTAGGTCGTTGCACTAATTCATTATTGTCCTAGTTTCCAAAGCTTCCATTGACAAGTTCTCCAATTTATGAAATCTTCAATAAAGATTTTTATATATTTTTGTCAAACACTTATGACTAAAACGACGTTAAACATTTTCATATACAGTGGTCCCTCGCAATAACGAGTGAACTAGTGACAAATGTGTATAAAGTGTGTGGTGACGGGTTTTACAGCCTTAAAACGTATCATTGTAAAAAATAAAGCTGACTACTTCGCGGATTTCATTTATTGCAGGTTATTTTTAGAACGTAAACCACGCGATAAATGAGGGACCATTGTATCTTAAATTAAAGTAATCGACATTCTCAGTCATCCATTTGAACTTCTTACGTTAAAACAAAACCACTGGACTTGCATTCAAAAAGAAAATCCAGCTGTTTGGGTGAATGATCGGTGATGCATCCTGCGTATATAACTTGTTTAAATCACAGATCTGTCGCCGCGTAAGGGAAGCGCACCACTGTTTCTGAACATGTTATTTATTTAATCCATACCAGAGCCCCAGACGTGACGACATTGCGATCGGCTCGTGTGGTTTACAATTAAATCCCAGGCAATATTTTTTTTTATGATAAAGGGGAAAAAAAATTCAAGAGTCTTCTAAAATTACCTTTCTTTTTTTTTAGGCTAGTTTAATGTTTATTAAAAAGCAATTTTGGCGTCAGGACTATATTTTACGTTATACATTACAAAATTCTTAAAAACACTTGGTGAGATAGGGCACCCTATTAAAGTCCTTTATTGATTACAATTGTACATTTCTGACACATTTCAAAGAACAATGTGGCCTTCAGGGCATCAAATTCAATTATTTGGGTTTGACTTGTCTTTTAAAATTGTAAGTCCAGTTTTGTTTTAATGTTAAAAGCTTCTATCTTAAATGATATAAACGAGTCAACAGCGGCAGCTAAAGTTTGCATAATGTAATACATTTTTAGTTCTGTGCTGGTTAATAAAAGCTACCCTTTTTACGCAAACTATTTCAAGTGTAATTGGGCCCACATGAATCACATAATAATAATAATAATAATTGGATTTTCACATTATTATATAATTGTAGTCAAAATGTCGTGACAGGCCTGGCTTGAAAAATCTCTCACATTCCACACTACATCATACAAACCGTGTGACTTCACTTTTTCTTTTTAATTATTCTTATTTTAAATGAAGGCTAACTGAAGTGGGACAGTCCTGTTGTGAAAAACGTGATGTGATTTTTATTTTTTTTTCTAACCACCTTGTACCAAAACACTATAAAGGTCAGTTTTTATCCCAAAAATATAAATATTCTACCGCCGGACAGAGCCAAGCACAAACTCTGGATAGATGAAGTAAATATAACATTTGAATTGATATTATAATTGCAGTTTGTGCCGGTTGGTGTCTGGCGGTGGAGCGGGTATGCAGCTGTCTGAATGATTGCGGAGTCTCTTGTGGGCTCTGTAGCTACATCACTAAATAAAATGAAAAAAAAAAACCTACAAAAATGGAGGATTTATATGTAACTGACTGTGAGGTAGACATGAAATAAAGACAATTTACAGTACACTATCTAATCGTCTCTTCTCCTTCTTCGAGGATACTTTCAGTGCAGCGCCGAGGGATCCACTGGTGCACTTTTTTTAAGGCATGAACTAGATCTTTAAAGGCATGAACTAGAAAGGTTATGTAATCTTCATGAACTGCCCTGGCTTTATACATATACTCCAGATAGTTCAAAAACTGCTTAAATGATTTCTTGGGTTGGGGGGGGGGGGGGGGAGAGATCCTTCATCTTCACTAAACGGAGAACCTCTGCTTAGGTTAGACAATTTTTAAGCTAGTTTGGCAGTGGAAATTGGAAAGGGGATGAACGGGGTACAACTACAGTGCCTTGCGAAAGTATTCGGCCCCCTTGAACTTTTCGACCTTTTGCCTCATTTTAGGCTTCAAACAACAGATATAAAACTGTATTTTTTTGTGAAAACCAACAACAAGTGGGACACAATCATGAAGTGAAACGAAATTTATTGGATATTTCAAACATTTTTAACAAATAAACAACTGAAAAATTGGGCGTGCAAAATTATTCAGCCCCTTTACTTTCAGTGCAGCAAACTCTCTCCAGAAGTTCAGTGAGGATCTCTGAATGATCCAATGTTGACCTAAATGACTAATGATGATAAATAGAATCCACCTGTGTGTAAACAAGTCTCAGTATAAATGCACCTGCTCTGTGATCGTCTCAGAGGTCAGTTTAAAGCGCAGAGAGCATCATGAAGAACAAGGAACACACCAGGCAGGTCCGAGATACTGTTGTGGAGAAGTTTAAAGCCGGATTTGGATACAAAAAGATTTCACAAGCTTTAAACATCCCAAGGAGCACTTTCAATTTTTGCAAATAAGTTTCATATCAGTAAAAATGATATTTATGTCTATACTGTACTTTTAACATGGTCAAACTTACTCTACGCTGGGCGACCCCTAAACGTCCTTTTAAAAAAAATAAAAAAAATCCCATGCATTTCTACCCCCAAAAAGAACGTTTCCAATAAAACATTATTTTGAGTCTCCCTAGTCATTCATACACCATGGCACTGTATGCAGACAGTGAGGACAAGGACACCATTTTGTGCACCTGCAGGATTTGAACCTCAGACCCTCTTTGCATCTACGCCACTAAGACTTGCATATACATATGTTTGTCTTATAGGGGTACATAAGTCTTCAATTATGTGTTTATTCATTTATCAGGGACGATGCAATCAACGTAGTTACAATTCAGGATTGTTAGATGTCCCTGGTTGGGCTAGAGTATTGATACATTTAAATATACATTTGAGAAGGTACATGATGCCAACATTTTCAAAGCTTAGCAGTTTGTGTCTAGAATATTGCTGGGATGGTGGTAGAATGGCTTTTTGTCCATAATTTGTATTACTTGATTGTATTATCCAATATCTTTTGTGGCTGAGGGCGCGGCCTTGCCCTATGCTGTCATGCAATATGATATGTGTGAGAATGTCATAGCGTGCATGTACAGGAGGGCAGCCTGGTTTGGGATGTAGTGTCTCATTAGCTTAAAGCAAACTTCAGTTGGGGGTCAAGGACCAATCCAAGGTATTTCAATTCTGCTATGGATTGGAAAACATATTTTTTTGCAAATGTATTTGGATCCTTTAGTCAGTGTTTTGTTTTCTAATGTAGAAACACATGGACACATTTTTTTTTAGATTTAGCACCAACTGATTTTCATTGAGCCACTCCCCTCAGCCAATCATGTGGACAAAACCTCGGCTGCCTGCTCTGGAGACTTGGCGGGTGCACAAGAAACTGCATCCTCCTCATAAAGTTAGCAACTAACATTGGAGCAGGTTAAAGGTATGTCTGTTATAAAGAGCCAGAAGTGCATAGGACCCAGTATAGAGCCCTACGGAATCCCCATTTTGATGTTTAAAAGTGAGAGTTTGGCTTGGGCAAGTTTATCACACTTGAAGACAAGAAGCAAACCAGCCCACTGCCTCCGTGGAGATATTGAACGATTTGGCCATGAGCAGGCTGTGGCTGATCATTTCGAAAGCCCTTTTAAGGTCTAAAAATCTCTTGCCACCTGACCCCTTTCCAGGAACTTTTTTTATGTTCTCAATCAAACATCAGTTTGCAATTTCGGTTGAATAAACGGATCTAAAACCAAACTGCATTTGGAGGAGGAGCTGATTGGCTTTCAGATGGTAAACCAGTTGTGCAGCTACTTAATCACTTTAGATAGAATAGGCAGAACTGATATTGAGGCCTGGCTAAAACGTAGATACAGTAGTTGTATACGGTTATATATTGTCTGGCATGTGCATAAGTGAATTTACTTTTAAAGTGCATTAAGTTTTTACATTTTCCTAAACTCTTGGAAAAAGGTAATATGTTTTGATGTATTATATTGACATAGTGTCACACAAGAAGTAACCATTGTATTGAAAAAAAAAAAGGTTTTCAATACCGATACCTGAACAATACTAGATACCTATACTCAAATTTTTGTCAGCCATAACCATAAAACAGAACAATAATGTGAATATATTCCATAAAATACCATATTTTAAATGTGTATTATGTATTTGAGCTGAAACAACCTTTACTGCTGTCCCTGGATTGAACAGGCTTCAAAACGCTAAAGATATATATTATTTCTACTTTCAATACCTTACTTTTTTCCAGTAGTTAAAAAAAATGACAAAGCACCCAACCTAAACCCAATTCTAAACCTAACCCTAAAACCACATCTTGACCCTCAAACAGCCCTTCAAATCAGTGAGGACCACCCAAAATGCCCTCACTTCCCAAAAATGCCCTCAGTCTGTTGGTCTAAAACTCGTTGATGTCCTCACTTTGTGGGTCTTTACAAGTACACTCCCTCACACACGCACACACACATTTTCCCCTTCTTTTTAGTTCACCACACAACTACCTTAAAATCCCACACCCCCTCCCCCATTCTCTCTCACCCTCTCTCTCACCCTCTCTCTCTCTCTCTGTCTCTCTCTCTCCCCTCAGTCTCATTCCTCCCTCCCCCAGTCTCCTCCTCTCACTTCCCCTGACTGACTGCCCTATGTTCGCTCACTCTGTAGTTCGCATTCGCGTTGACTGGCCAGAGTCCGCGAGCTCTTCTTTCTTCACATTTTCCTTCCCCCTCCCCGCCCTTCGAAACCGTTCATCTGCTCTCAGTCCTCCGGGGTGAGTCGCCTTCTTGCCAACATTTCACCCTCGAACGCGTTCAGGCTCGGGATACTTACCCACTCTCTTTTTTGCACTAATGTTTCTGCACGGCGCAGAAAGAGGAAGTAGCGGCTTAGGAAACTTTTAAGCGAGCATCCTTGACTTACGGTTCTACGAAAAAGGGCAGAGCTTACTTCCAAACTTTTGGGACACTTCGAAGCGTTCTTCGCTTCATTTCTTTAGCATGTAGCCTATGTTGTGTACTTCTGTGTTCGCTAGTTTGAAAAGTAAATAACGGGAGGGCATACTTGTGAAGTTTAGGACACTTCTAAGCGAGCATCCTAGTGCTAGTGGTCGTTCAGGTAATCCCTACATAAATCTGGAGTTGATTAGATATGGCAGATTGATGCATCTCCTTTAGTTTGGGGCGTAGTGAAGAGGCAGGGAAATAGGAAGTACGCGTGAACTTGAGGATACTTCTGTGCACATTTCCTACACCCATCTAGTTAGATAGAATGTATTTTAGCGACTTTAGTATTCACAAGTTACACGTTACTACCTAGGCCATAAGGGAAAAGGTGATACTAACTTGATTCAACCCAGCTTTTTAATGTACATCCTGTGATTTGACTAAAATGCGCTTACTTCTGCTTTTTATTTGACTTGACTTGACAGTTGCCTCCCGTCACGCACAACTTCCTGGTCGCGTTCTCCGCTCTGATTGGCCATGTCCTACCACAGCTTCCTCCTGGAGCCAATCAGCTGTCACGCTTGGAACAAAGACCGGAGCCGTAAGTCCGCGAGCGTCTGAATCAGAATCGGAATCAGAATCAGAATAGATTTTATTTGCCATTGTTTGAGAACAGGTTCACAAGCTAGGAATTTTTCTTGATGCGGACGTGCAACATAAAACATATAACACGGAATTTAGATAAAATTAAGCTATAAGGCTTTAGGGGGCATGCATAAGGAATATTAATAAATAAGATGCAAAATAAAAAGTAAAATATAGTAATATGACAACAATAGACTTCGAACAACAGTGGGATTATATTTACAGACGAGTATGAGTAAAAAGTAAAGTGATAAGTGACAGCAGCGGGTCTAAGTGTGGAAACAACGCACAGTGCAAACGAGCAGATACATCCATGGGTCTGTGACTGAGCTACAGAGACTTGTATTTGTTCATGAGTCTGATGGCGGAGGGGAAAAAACTGTTCAAGTGGCGGGAGGTATGGGTCTGGATAGACCGTAGCCTCCTGCCTGAGGGGAGAGGGGTGAATAGTCCGTGTCCAGGGTGAGAAGGGTCAGCTGTGATCCGACCCACACGCCTCCGGGTCCTGGAGGTGAACAGGTCCTGGAGAGATGGGAGCTCACAGCCGATCACCTTCTCTGCAGCACGCACAATGCGCTGCAGTCAGTGCTTGTCCCGTTCTGTAGCGCCGGGGAACCACACGGTGATGGAGGAGATGAGGATGGACTCGATGATGGCCGTGTAGAACTGCACCAGCATCCTGGTTGGCAGCTTAAGTTTCTTCAGCTGCCGCAGGAAGAACATCTGTCGGCTCAAAATGATGCAGATACCAAAGAATAAGATGGGAATTAAATGTTGATTAACAAAAAATTATATCTTGATCCGTTTATGTATTTTATCCTCTGTTGAAATAATTATTTTCTTAAAAAATTTGTCCTGCAGTTTTTGCAGCTTTGTCATTATTTTTGAATTGAACCATAGGACTGCCGATGGTGAATAGTGGGAAAAAAACGATTCAAAGTTATCGCTTCAAAACCTTTCCTATAGAGGGCTGACACAAATATAAGAAAAGGTAAAGGAGGAAAAAAAATCCTTTTAGATATAAAATAAAAGACTTCTAGATATTGTTAAAGGAGCATTATGGATCATTATTGAGGGGGGGGGGAAACTAAACTTTTTATTAGTGCTTTTAGTGACCCAATATGAGTGGTCAGCATGGCGCCTTTACTTTCCATCACAGTGGTCTCTTTGACGCTCCAGTATCAAATGTTTGGAAGGTTTTTCCTGCTCTCACCAGAAAACGTACAAAACCATTGATCCCGGAGCGTCCAAGAGACCACTGTGATGGAGAGTAAAGGCGCCATGCTGACCTCTCATAGAGCCGCCTGGTCTCTACAAGGTCAAATACGCACAAATATCAACTTTATTTTTGCATAAAAAGTTGCATAATGCACCTTTAATGATGTACAGTAGTCTATGTACTTCTAATTTTGTAGCAGATTACTTCACAGTGATCGTGGCTACTCACCAAAACAAGTTACATTCGTCATTCTACTTTGATGATAATAATATGATGATTCCTAACCATAAATGAAGACTGTGCTTTAGGAAACATGGTTAGTGTTGTCTTCTTGGTTCTAAACATAGAAACAGAATATAAAATGCATTGCTATGATGTTGCCATGTTATTACTGTTGATTCTTTATTACTATGAGTCCAGTGTGTAATAAAACCTCACGGTACAGAATGCGTATGAAACCAAAATCAGGTTCCCTGTCCTCTGATTGGCTGGCAGGTGAACTGAGGTATTTCCTGTTTCCTGTGCCTCCGAGCTGCTTGAAGCCAATGCCATATTAGGTTGTTCTCTTCTTTGGGCTTCGGCCGAGAAGCGGATGTGACAAGTGGTGCAACTGACTCACAGCACTCAAGTTTCTCCACAGAAGTGAGACTCAGAAACCTCAAGTCAAAGGCCCCATATTAACCTCTTAAACCCCCCCACACACACACATACAATCACAGTCACCAAAGGACAAAGTACTGCATTTAGGTTTATAATATTTCGTTTAAATATCTGTTCCAGAAATAGCCCTGTGTCCCAACAACCATGAAGTGCACATTTACAAGAAGGACGGGACCAAATGGAGCAAAGTGCATGAGCTGAAGGAGCACAACGGGCAGGTGACGGGTGAGCGGGCTTTTCTTACACCATTTATTAGACTGATTTTGAGGAATACGTTCATGTCGTAACCCAAACTTAAATTGGGCGTGTTTGAGTTTTAAAGTTGCAGATAAAAATCCCAGGACTTGTAGCGCGTTACAGTGGAGTCTCTTAGAAAATGTTTTTAATGTCTACTTTTCTAAATCCGTCAGCTAAACATCAGCAGACTTATTTGGCTATATATTTGATCGTATCAACAATTTTGCTCCATGTCTTCACAGTGTAAGTAAACAGAGTCAGAGATGCCTGAAGACGGATTGAACTTGTACTTGATTTTTTTATTTTAATGTGTAAAAACAAAAAATGGGGGAAATGGTGGAGAAAATAGGGAAATATTGTATTTAGAAACGCCAAACTCATTTCTTTGGGCACAGACTTGTTTGCCTGACACCGTTCCTCTCCCCCTGGGCAGGTGTCGACTGGGCGCCGGACAGTAACCGCATCGTGACGTGCGGCGCCGACCGGAACGCCTACGTGTGGACCCTGAAGGACGGCGCCTGGAAGCCCACGCTGGTCATCCTCCGCATCAACCGCGCCGCCCGCTGCGTCCGCTGGTCCCCGCGGGAGAACAAGTTTGCGGTGGGCAGCGGCTCACGGCTCATCTCCATCTGCTACTTCGAACAGGAGAACGACTGGTGAGCCTGAGGTTAGGCCTTGTTTATCCAGAACTTTTTCTGTTTGGTTTGATAACCTGGACCGTGCTGGTTCTTCAGGTGGGTGTGTAAGCACATCAAGAAGCCCATCCGCTCGACCATCCTCAGCCTGGACTGGCATCCCAACAACGTCCTGCTGGCGGCCGGCTCCTGCGACTTCAAATGCAGGTGAGCACAGGTCAAGCACAGTTTAGCTGGAACATTTAAAACATGGACAATAGGCTCTAGCTTTGGTACGTTAGACTGAACTTTCCAGCTCTAGTTTGTCCCAGTGGTTTTGAAAGATGGGTCAGGTCCAGATAGTTACTCTTTAATTTCAGAACAAAGATTACTGTAATTTGGTCCAAATTAAAGACCACAAACCAAGTGTGGAGTGAATGTATGACTACAGTGTAGTGTTTGAGAAACTTGTCAACACAGACTTGTGAAGCGCAAAATACAAGTGTAGGCCGTTATTATGCAAACGTTAGAGCTTTTTACTATGTTACAATGTTGTTCTTTCATCAAAAACATACTTGGAGCTTTGTTTTCGAGCCACTAGCGCATCATTGAGCGATCGTTAAATCTTCCTCAGTCATTCTGCGGCGACAGCAGCCACAACAGCTAATCCTGAGTATCCAGAAAATGTTTTCCTACCACCGCTCCATCTCTTGCAAAGCGTAAACAATCGCCAGAGCCGCACAGTCTATTTCCTTTTCCTTTTATAAAGAACATGTAGCTGGGCCAATCAGGAAGTGAAACCACAGAAATAAAAAGGAGATGCTGCGTTCGATCCCAACGTATGCAGACGAGGCGGCGTTCACGATTTAGAATGTAATGATGTCATAATGTCAGGTGGATGACGTGCATATTTTTGTGTCTGAGTGTTATATTGCTTTTAAAAATAATTTGAGCTTTTCATTACATGTATAGTTTAAACACATTTTCATCACATTTCAATAATGATTTTTTTTTTTTATGTTTTCACACCTCAAACCCCTAAAATGTCAGGTGGTGCAACCGTCCGAGCAAATGATTAGACTGATAAATCTTCTGAAAATTGTATTTTCAGGGTGACAATTAAAAAATAAAACATCATGGCATAATTGTGTGTTAAATATCTTTCAAATAAGTCATCATTTGTGAATATTAATAGTTTTAAAGCCTTTGAGTTCACAAAAAAACTTTGTAATCTTAAAATATCAGGGCGGCACAACCGTAAGAACAGGGCTGGTATTTTGAAATAAAGAGTAGAACCAGCAAACAGGATATGACATCAGCCAGAAGAACAAGTTGTCTTTATGGCTGAGTGAAAAGGTTTGAAAATCTCTTTCAAAAGTTGAGAAGAAATAGCTTATTTCCGACTCATAGGTAAACTGATGTAAATATTGGAGAATATTATTTTATTTAAATATATAATAATTTTATAAGTCTTAATTTGTTTTAAAGTAAATGTTTACCCATGCTTACAAATGCTAAAGCTAATGTAAGAGTCCACATAAAAGCCAATTCAATTTGAAATCAGTTGCTAATGTCAGGTGGTGCAACTGCAAAAATGTCGTTGACCGTCATTGACCCATCTGCAGTTCGCCAGTTACCACAGCTGCCGCAATGGAATTTTCAGTTGCCCGCCCCTCAATTGTAAACTATGAGCTCTTTAGAATGTTGTGATGTCACGTGAACGCAACCTATTATCAAGTCGGCTAGTCCGGGAGCCTGCTCAATGTGTTTTTCCTATAGCCGTATATCATTACACATTAAACATAAAACAATAATGAACGATCCAGATGTTTTCAGCTGTTGTCAGCCCATTGACCACATTTAGGTCAAAGCCTCATTAAAATATCATTAATGAATGCACAGTTTTTGAGATACAAATTAGCGTCTAAAAGTGTCCTTTGAGATAAATGCTAAATCAAATTCAGTCAAGGTTCTGCTTTTTGTGGGGTCGGATACACATCCAATGGCCACTAAACATCCTCCTATAAGATCTTGAAGGCCTTATACGTGATTTTTTTATTTCCATTTTAGGGACAAACAATGAAAGAGAGAAAAAGTACGTTCGAATGAAGTACATTGTTGTGTCCAAACTCATCCCTAGATTTTTTTAAAACATTAAACATTTCTAATATGGGATAATAGTGTCATATTTCATGGTCACTGTCACAGAAGTGCTAGAAGAGTTATAAATGCTTAAAAAATCTGGTATAGGCCCTTTAATGATAAAGAAACCACAGAAACGATATAAATGCCATGAAAAGGACAAAATGTACCTCGCCATACTTTAGTATCGAGCAGTTTTCCCTATTCATTTGTACGGGGATGGAGCGTTCAATTTAATCGGATACAGGATTAATCGGTTAAGTAAATGTGCACATTTGTAGGACCAGGCGCAGAGCTAAAGCCGTTTCTATGAGTGGATTTTTTTAATTTTTTCAGCTGTTTTAGATCAGCATCACATTTTTTCAAAAAGGAAATCCCATTACAACCGCACATGTAAACATACTGCCTGTCCTGTCCTCAGGGTGTTCTCGGCCTACATCAAGGAGGTGGAGGAGAAGCCCGGGCCCACCCCCTGGGGCAGCAAGATGCCGTTCGGGGAGGTGCTGTTCGAGTCCGGGTGCTCTGGCGCCGTGTCCCAGCCCGGCGCAGGGGGAGGGGGCTGGGTGCACTCCGTCTGCTTCTCCCACTCCGGAAACAGACTGGCCTGGACCTCGCACGACTCCACCGTGTCCGTGGCCGAGGGCGGCAAGAGCGCCACGTAAGGGACTCCTTAACATGTAGATGCCACACGTTTTTCAGATGGGCCAGGACCTGAATACCAGTCCCATACCATATTGTGTTTGCCTTTAAAAAAGAACCGACACAAATGTAAACGACAACGGAGGTAGACGAGAGATGCGCGTTTTCTCGCTGGAAATACTACATAGTCACTATTTTGAGTTTGTGTTGTCTCTTAAACCTCTTAACCACCACCTGAACAGTGCACATTTCCTCCAGCATTACCCAAATCTAAAAGCCAAAAAAAGAAAAAAAAATCAAAATGACAACAAAAATGCAGCAAAAACGCGACAAAAGAACGAAAAAAAAAATATGCCAAAAAAGCAACAAATATGTGCGTTGCACTGTTGCAAGCTTTTAGATTTGGGTAAAGCCGAACTGGAGAAAATGGACTCTGTTCAGGTGGGAGGTAAGAGGTTATGGTTATACACTATTGGCTACAAAGTGTACATTGCACTTATAGCCTAAACCCGTCTAAATCGCGTGTATACTGCCCCCTCATGGCTAAACACTATATAGAATTTTGATTTCGTGAACCTCCTTTTAAGTGTAAAAGTAAACTCCAGGTCATGAGCTCACAGCAATCTGATCAGCGGGTCCTTCCCCGATCACGGCCAGTGAAGGAGAAAGTGGAAGTGCAGGTTTTCTGTATTCACGAAGCTTCAGGTGCGCGTGTCATTAGCACTTAGCGTTACCATGGAGATGTCGGCCGTGCGGCGTGAGAGTTTTCCATGTTTAGTTGACGCTGTTCGTGGCGGTACCTAGTGGCACTGACCGCGCCTCCTGAGCGCCCCTCTCACTTCCCCCCACAGCAGTGGCAATTTCATGTAGTTCCCTCGTCAAAAAGACATCAATGCCCTTTTTCGTTTCTTCTTCGAACGCTGTAGCGCTCCGATCTGGACTTCCTGTAGTATTGGATATTTGGAATAGATACCCGATATCGTATTTTTTCCAGGATGCTTCCGATATCCGATACTGGTATTGGACGGGTGCATCCCTAGTCCTTGCCAGTACCAAACTCATTGATTATTTCCCCCTTTTTGCTGATTAGTGACCATGCTTTTGTTTCCCCAGGGTGATCAGCCTGAGCTCCGAGACCCTCCCTTTGCTGTGTGTCACCTTCATCACAGAGAACAGCCTTGTGGCCGCTGTAAGTTAATGGGATTTTGTTGTTTAGTGGTTTGCAGACATAAAGTAAAACAACAATTAAAAAAAAAAATCCTTGCAGTCTCCGCTTACTGCATTTAGTCTCATTTCCCTGTTTTGTCGTACCGCAGGGACACGACTGCTACCCCGTGCTGTTCGTGTACGACGGGGCCAAGGGCAGCGTGGCGTTCGGGGGGAAGCTGGATGTGCCCAAGCAGTCGACGCAGAAGGGCATCAGCGCCAGGGAGCGCTTTCAGAACCTGGACCGCCGGGCTTCAGCGACCCAGGCCAACGAGAAGGAGCTCGGCAGCCTGCACAAGAACAGCATCAGGTCCCACTCTATCCTCAATGACTCTATAGTGTGCATTTCTGTGAATTACCAATAGAAAGTCCAAAGCTATGTCAACGTTACCAAATCTTTAAAAGTGTTATGATCTACTTGAAGTGTTGGACGTTAAACACGGTCGTTCTTTCTGATTCAGCCAAATCTCGGTGCTGGAGGGAGGGAGAGTCCAGTGCTCCAAGTTCTGCACCACAGGCATGGACGGGGGCATGGCCATCTGGGACGTGAAGGTACACTACGCTACTCAACAGAACCATCATCATCATGTTATTATGTTGAAGTCTCCAATGTTCACGTTTAGTATTATACTATATATGCTCTTATAGATAGGGTTACTTTTTTTTTTTATATATATCGGTACTTTAACGATGTTTGGTTTTCGATACCTGAATGATACTTTTTCCGATACCCATACAAAAATATTTGTCGCCTAGAGCCTGAAACAGAACAATAGTGTTTGGAAGATCTGCAGATTTACAATATCAGGTTCATCTTCAGTGTAAAGAACTATGTGAAAGATGTGGAAAATTTGGGAGAGAAATGGGTGGGAATTATTTATTTGACCTAGGGCTGGGTGATAAATCGAATGAATTTGATTAATACATGCTTTAAAAACGGACCATGTGGAAAATGGCTAAATTGTAAAATTGCGTCCGTCACTCCGTGTCCCCCTCATGTGCACCATATTTAAAACAGAAAAAAATTATTAATGGGCCTATTTGTAGGCTATATAATGAGCAGGACTCTGTACAAACAAAATCGAGATTTTATTTTTTGTCCATATCGCCCAGCCCTAATGTGTGCATGTGAGAGTGATAATAGAGTTATTTGCATGTATTAAATCTTCCCCTCTCTGTCTCCCTCTTAGACCCTGGAGTCTGCTATGAAGAACCTGAAGATAGTCTGAGCTTGCGTTTGCTCATTCCAACACAATGTATGCTGCCTTACTTCTGCTTATTGTTGCTGAAAGAGTAATATGTGAAAGGCCAGACCTCGTTGCACCTGTGCTGTCAAACTGAAGGAGTTACCCCTGGTCTGGGAATGGTACTATAACCTCTTTGTATTAATCCTGAAGATGCTTATGCTGGCCATAACAAGACTTTTAATAAACAATGTTGTTACAGTAAACTTCAGTGTTCCGTCTCATCTGCTGTACAGAATCTGATGGAGTCTAATGTCTGATCTTTCACACCTGTGCATGTAGTAACCAGCGAAAGATGAAATCCATCTCAAACATAAGGCACAATTTATTCTTTTTAGTGTGTGCTGAGACACTAACTATATCACTTAAACATTAAAATAAGGAACAATCTGGGGTTGGACCCTGGACCTTCAGGTGTTTGGTCCGGTGCGGTAGGACAGTGTTTCCCAACCAGGGGTACGGAGACTTGGCAGTATTTTAGCAACATTTGGAATAATCTATGTTTAGTTTAGACTTTGTTACAATGTGGGCGGGGTCCTGGAGTGAGGGGGTAACCTGAGTGTAAACGAATGCCTCATGGGGTACGTGGGACAAAAAAGGTTGGGAACCCCTGTGGTAGTGCACTGCACAGAGAGAGTGATGCCATGTGACTCTGAAGTGCAATCACCATCCGCCCCGCCTGGCACCACCAGCAGGTAGAGCTGAGTGACTGAGGTGAGCAGATAGTTCAGCTGTTGGACAAAAAAGCAAAAACTATTTGCACAGCTTGTTTGCTCCCAATTTTTATTTCAAGAATCAAATCAGCCCAGGATAATTTGGATAATCTGGTAAACAGATGAGATTATTGGGTTATTGAATTAGCTCCATGAACAAAGGGGTTGAGACAGGATCACACTTGTAAAACAAAATCATTAGTTGTTAGAAAGTAACCACTGATTACTTTTTGTAATATTTTGAGGCTGACAATGTCTTTTTACTTATAAAATGTCAGAAATTTAGAAAAACACCAGAGAACTACAAAGTACGGCTGGAAATACAGACATATTTAGAGTTTGTCTCGTCCACAGTAAAGAATGAAACACTGGGTTCCATAGCCTGTGTCACCAACTATAAAGCCTTGCTAATATACGGCTGTCTGCTGTTGTTTTGTATGTATTACAATTAAAGTTTATTTTCTATGTTAAAAGTTAAAATATGTAGTGACCAAGCGGCTGTGTGAGTGGTCAGTGTGGCGCCTATACTTTTGATCACGGTTGTCTTTACAGAGCTCCAGGATCAGTTGTTTTGTAGGTTTTCTGGTGAGAGGCTCCGTCAGCATTGAAAACCTTCCATCCGTCTGCCCTTTTATTTTCTATTTCATGGAAGAGGTAGGATCTCGAGCCATCTGCCCGTTATACCTCATTTCGTTGTTTAATATGTCTTTTAAGTTATTATACTGACTTGTCATTTCTGTTCATATTGTTTACTTACGTTGTGGATGTCTTTTCTTTTGTATTGTAGATCGTGCATGTGGGCAGGGCTGCTGTCATAACATTATTTTATTTTGTGTGTCAGGTATGTTTAAGTTAAGACCCTTTTATTTTCCATTTCATGGAAGAGATCGTGCATGTGGGCAGGGCTGCTGTCGGGGCTGACATTATTTTTATTTTGTGTGTCAGATAAATAAATGGAGTGAGTGCGGTTGCCTTCTCCAAATTTAACCCGAGTCCCGAGGGTCCTTTAAAGAAAACACAACACAACGCAGGGTCCGCTCAGTTGATATTGGGTCATTTTTTATAGAGCTGTCTCTGTCTAAATCGAGCTAAATGTTCCTAAAATATAAACACTTGTTGTTTTCTTGGCATACTATCATTTATGGTCTATTATGAAACCGAATATTTGCTCCTGAATTTGAAAATAGTTTTTTTTCTCTTCGTTTTTTTTGTAATAGGACAGCTGCCGAAATATTACAAAAGGAATCTATAATTACTTGATAAAGAAATAAACTAAAGTAAAAATAAAAAAATAAAATATATATATATATATATATATATAAATTATAAGTAATTTAATTGCCAGTTTTTTAAATTACTGGCAACTCTGCCCCCTAGCGAACTGCAGCTGTGTTAATGTTTCTCATTTTTCAACGTTTTGACCTGTAAACTGTTTTTTAAGAAGATGTAGTCATCAGGAGTCCAAATCCGCTAAACGCATTTTGTCAAGAAATCAACAAAATGGAAATTTCTCAACAACTACCTAAAAAGTCTTGTTAGCTACCATGCTAATAAAGCTGAGGTCAAAGCTAACTTTAGTGTAACTGTTCACTCTGTTCAGTGTCTATGGCTAACATAGTAGATTCTGACTATTACGTTATTAATCTTTTGTACAATTTAAACACACAGTCTATATGAAATGCCTAGCTTAACTTTCTTTGTGTTTAACCTCTTAACCCCCGCCTGAACCGAGCACATTTTCTCCAGTTTCCCAAATCTAAACAGTCGAAACAGTGACGGAAACGAGGATGAAAATACAACAACCAAAAAACAACAAAAGAGCGTGATTAAAAAGTGGAAAAAAAAAGAAAAATAGAGCTAAAATATATATATATAAAAAATGAGCAACAGAGACGTGTCAGGAAAGCAACGAAAACACGAGTAAAGAGTGACGAAAACGAAGACACAATTACAAAAGCGTCAAAAAGCAAAGCAAAAAAAAAAAAAGAGACAAAAAAAGAGACGAAAGCACGACAAAAACGCTTATAAAAAAATGTTTTATGACGCGCCTTTTCCCCCATGCTTGTAGCACCCTCTGGCGGCCACGTGGTGCGCTGCAGCTCCGACCTCTCCTCTCCTCTTCCTCCTCCTCTTCATAATACATCTACCGCTGGAGGAGCACGAAGGAAGCGCGGTCGAAGCAGCTGAAAGAGCCCCCGAACAGCGCAGGATCGTCACCCCGCTGCCCCGACACATCTGCCCAGGGTCTCCCCTCTGCATCACCCCCGCTCCATCATCATCATCATCATCCCGGGCACGGAGGGGAATTTCTCGGCTCGGCGGTCGGTAGTCGTGGTGGTGGTGGTGGTGGTGGAGGAAGCCTCGAAGACTTGGTTGGAGAGGATCTTCTCCCGTCTGCGGTGGTGTGTGTGTTTTTTTGGTATTTTTATTTTTTTAGCCCGAGTCCGAGGAGGAATCCCGGGCTGTGTAGTCGTACAGCCTCCCCGCCTTCAACTGTTGCTGATCAGCGCTAAATGAATCTTATAAGGTAAGCGACGTTTTATTACAATGTTGTGTAGTTTATGTATTGTGTTCTTGTAGTCTACTTATTCTGCTGTGATCTCAATTCAGCCGGGACAAAACTAGCCCGTTTTAACCTCTTAACGCCCACGCGGACCGAGCACAGTTTTTCCCGTTTTGGCTTCACCCAGATATAAAAAATAAATAAATAAATAAAAAAGCATCAAAATGGCAACGAAAACGAGGATGAAAATGAAACAAAAATGTGGAAAAATAAGGGACAAAAGAGTGACAAAAATCCGATAAAAAAGTGACAAAAACGCAACAAACAAGTGACAAAACACGCCTCAAAAATGTGACAAAAAACGCAGCGACCACTCGATAAAAAAAATAATAAACACCTCGCAAGAAGTCCTGTTGCTCCCGTAAAAGTTAGCATAAAAGCAAATGCAAACATCCTAATGTTCCCGTACACAACGCCAGAAATCGATTTCATTCGGCGACATGAAGCTTTTGATACTTAAAAACAAACTTGACATGAGTGCGTGTTTGACCTCTCAGTGACCCCGTGGCTGTTTGGGCGCTCAGCATGGCGGCTTTTCTTTCCGTCACAGTGGCCGCCAAGACGATCAGTGGTTTTTTAGGTTTTCTGGTAGGTTTTAACCTCGCCTCAAACCAAGCACAATTCCTCCAGGTCAGCTTTACCCAAATTTAAAAAGCGCCTCCTACTAAACTGATGGTAACTATTTTGACATGACATTTTTGAAGCGTTTTTTGTATTTTTGTTGTTGTGTTTTTGTCACATTTTTGCCATTTAAAAAAAAAAAATGCTTTTTTTCATCACTTTTCAGTTGGGCTGTGGTCGCTTCTTTATTGTGTTATTGTGGCGTTTCTGGCATGTTTTTGTCGCTCTCTTTTGCTGCGTTTTCATCCTCGTTTTTGTCACTGTTACTTTTTTTCAAGAACATTCCATCCGGAAAAACCTACCAGAAACCCTAAAAAACAAGTGACCACTCATACAGTCACAGAAAGCTCAAACACGCACTTATATTCACTTTTTTTCCTCTCATAAAAAGTCCCACGATGCACCTTGAATACTGACTCAAGTAAAACGAGGAAATACTTATTGTAGTATTGTATTGTTGTCCATAGAAAATACTCAAATCATGGTCTAAATAAATACATTCAGTTGCAGTTTTGGCTGAAACTGACCTTTTTGTCGTTGGAAAGTCTTACGTTTTGTCCAATTTGTCCAAGAGGAAAGAGAATTGTATCAGAATGTATCAGAAAAGCAACAATAACACAATAAAAAAGCAACAACACGACAAAAGAGTGACCTGAATAGCAGAGAAAAAGCAAGAAACATTTGCGATAAAGAAGTTTATGTTAGTTTTGCAGGTCTTAGCTTTCAAATGAGGCATTGCACCGGCCTATAGGCTGTGAACAAAAACGCAAAGAGAATGAGACAGAATGGGACAAAAAAAGCATAAAAAAAAAAAAAAGAGAACACAACAAATAAATACGCGACAGAAACACACACAAAAAAAGCAGCACACGCAATAAAAATGTGACTTGAAAGCGAAGAAAAAGCCACAAAAATGTGACACAACACGCAGCGACAATGCAATACAGAAGTTTAGGTCAGCTCTGTAGGTCTTAGCTTTCAAATGAGGTGCCTGGCTCTTTCCTCAAACCCAATTGTCATACCCACGTTTTACACCTAAAATGCCTGATTTCCACATGTAAACACTTCCCTGAGGTTTTCATCAGTGATCCACAGCCAGGGTTTCAAAGGGGCATCTCCAAATGAATGTATGTATCCCTCTCCACCTGCAGTGTTCTGAGATCCGTCCCCACAGTGGCTCAGCTTCCCGGTTGTGTTCAGATGATTACCCAGCAGCCCTGTCTGCGGAGTGACTCAGTGATAAGGCCGAGGCAGACTGTGCAGTGCAGCTAAATGCGGCTCTCTTACGAAATACGGCCAACGCAATTGTTATGATTATGAAGACTGGAGCGTTCACTCTCCGTCAAATCACAACAATACGGAGCAACATGGACTTTGACCAGGGGCCCAAAGAGCCAGTTCCTCCCAAAATGAGTCAATTCTCCTTCAGACTCCAAAAGTCATCCAGATTCAAGTAAAATTGACCTGATAAAAGTACATTTGCCCTCAGTAGCTAAGTAAACAAATCTGCCGGTGGGACAAGCTATGGATAATACCTCAAGTTACATGAAAATATGTTTATTCTGATTAAAAGTGCAAAAATGCTGATTTCACCCGCAGATTTTTGGCATTTCAAGATTCCTCAAATTACAGTAAAATAATCTTAAAACGGCATTACTAGTCACAAAAATAAAAAATATATAGAAACTATACAATACCTTTATGAAAGAAGAGTGCCATACTTGTAATAAAAAAAAAATAAAAAAAAGCAATACTTGGAGGAAAAAAAGTGCAATACTGGTCGGTTGAAAAGCAAAACTCTAAGGAAAAACACAATACTAGTTATAAAGCAGCAAAATACTAGTTAGAAGACACACAATACTTTCCCAAACAAAGCATTGGGGGAAAAAAACACAAAAAGCGCAATACTTGTTAGAAAACACGCAATACTTCCCGAAAAAGACATTGTCCAACCCCCCCTCCTCCACAAAAAGCGCAATACTGGTTAGAAAACACTCAATACTTTCCTGAAAAGGGCGTTATCCCCCCAAAAAAAACACACACACACAAAAATACAAGTTTTAAAACAGTGCCATACCAGTTAGAAAAATGCAATACTTTTATGGGCAGAAATGCAATAGTCAGTGGGAAAATACTTTTCAGAAAAATGGCTGATTTAGAAAATGTCCCCAAATCATGCTGGTTGCGAGTTACTAATTGCGATTACAATTCAAGTGCACTTAAAACTGCTGCCTCAGTTTGGACTTTTACACGCGTGTTCTGAAAAGCATGTGTTTCCAGATACTAAGATATTCATTCTGCTCGGTGTGTTTGAAATGCAACATAAAAACACATTTGCAGTCAGTATCTTTTGAAAGCCCCACGAGCTTCATGGGAAGAGCCTGGAGCTGAGCAGACGGCACGACGGATCACAGGAGCCACGAGGTGTTTTCTCGGTCACGACAATCCTGGGTTTCCATGGCGACGGTGACATCAGCAAAACGGGTGGGTGGGAGTCTGGGCGTCTAGTGCCGACTTTGGAGCAGGAAAAGCCCCAGCACGTTGGAGAAAGAATGGGACACACACACACACATTAATAATAATAGAAGAGGTGAGCGTTGTGGAGAAGGAGGAGAGAGCAGCAGGAGAACCAGACCGCGGTTGCTAAGCGCTGGGCTGCTGTTGCTAGGCGACGGCTGCCATGGCGACGGGATGGAGCATGATGGGCGTGAGAGGAGAGGTGTAAACGTGCAGAGATGGAGATGGGTTTAGGAGTTTGAAGGGGGAGATGCTGCAGGCAAAACCGTTTTAGATTCTCAATTTTGGCCAATTTTGCTTTTTATACCGTATAAACTTTAGCCTAGGAACAAAAAATGTACACAATCTTGAAGGCTTTAGGAGGATTTGTTGATCTAATTCATAGCTTGAAATAACAAATCAACAGCATGCAGAATACGTGGCTCAGTATATTGGATGCGAAAGTGGATCAGATTTTGGAGCAACATCTACGTCACTGAGAAGGTTCCTGCCCCCTTTGAGTGAAACAGAAGCTCTCGTCCATGGAAATGAATGGGCAAAAGGTTTTCGTTGTTTTATTTATTTATCAAATGTGAAAAGGAAGCCATGGAAGTGATCTGTTGCTTCAGATAATAATAATAATAATAATATAATAATAATAATGCATTAGTCTTGTATAGCGCTTTTCCAGACACTCAAAGTCGCTTTACAATTTTGGTGCATTATTCATTCACTCCATACTCGGTGATGATAAGCGAGGCAACCAGTCTGTGCCACCACCACCAACCACTCACACTCGCACTACATTTGCCTGGTGTCCCCAAACGGTCTCCCATCCAAGTCCTGCCAGGCCCTTCCCTGCTTAGCTTCCGAGGTCTGACGGGATCGGGCAGAGCAAAGGCGGTAATTCACAGAGAAGACGGTTAACTTATTTAAATTGAGCCCGTGTAACTTTTTCGCTGGTTGCTTTATAATGTCATTACAGCGTCAGCTATTCGTCTGTCCCTTTTAAATTGTTATTAAAGCAGTATTAAATAACTCATGCCCCTAGAGGCCATAAGCGCAACTGCAGGTGTCGTAGCATGTTGTGTTTTTTTACTCATTAATTGTCCGCGAGAGTAAATACTACGCTTAGAGAAAAGACAAAGGGAGAGAGGGATATTGTACATCCAATTACACAATGGAGATCATTTTTTTTCACTCAAACTTGGCTGTGAATACTGTTTAAGTGGCGCTAGCCCGCAGTTAGCTTTGCCCGTTAGCCTGTTAGCTTCTTCTTCGTGATTCCATTAGTGTGTATTGGTGACTCCGGCCCGGTGGTAGTCAAGTTGCAATTGTGGTTTTCTGGCCAGAGACACCAGGGGGAGATGAAAGACCCCCCAATCATCCCATTAACCATGGGCGTAACTTCTTTAAGGTCTAGTGTGGACATGTCCCCGCCAACTTTGGCCTGGCAGGGACAGTCCCCACCTTCTGAGCATTTACTGTACATTGGTGCACAGTTGTGTCCCCACCAACATTGACACCAAACCTACGCCCTTGCCATTAACACTTGTATTACCCCCAGAGGGACTACGGAAAGGATTTATTAAGATAAACAAGTTACAAAGTCCATCCATCCATCCATTTTCTCCCACTTGTCCGTTGCCGGGTCGTGGGGGCAGCTGTTGGAGCTGCCCAAATCACATAGCACCAGCCCCTATGGCTCCTCCTGCAGGTGGTGGGTCCACAGAAGGACGGCCTCATGGTTCCAAACGGGCCTGTTAGTCTCTCATAGGGGCCCATTCACACTCTCATTCATACACCAGTGTACGCAGACACTAGAGGCAAGGAGGGTGAAGTGTCTTGCCCAAGGACACAACGACAATGTGCACCTTCAGGCAGGATTCGAACCACTGACCTTCCGATCATGAGACGACCCGCTCTACCATCTGCGCCACCGTCGCCCCAAGTTACATAGTACTGCTTTAATTGAACATTAATTGAATCATTAATTAGGCCAAACGCTGAGCATGTTTAACCTCTCACCGCATTTTCTCCACTTCGGCTTCACCCAAATCTAAAAGCTTCTCGACTGGAGCTTACAGCCTATAGGCCAGACTAACACCTCATTTGAAAGCTAAGACCTGCAGGACTCATCTAAACTTCTTCCTCGTTAGGATTGTCACGTTTTCGATGACTTCCGTAGGTATTAGCTTTCAAATGAGCTGTTACTCTGACCTATAGCTCCGGTCGAGAAACTTTCAGATTTGGGTAAAGCTGGAGAAAATGTGCTCGGTAAAAGGGTTAATGAGTCTGAATATTTATCGATTTAAAGACGTCACAGAGGGCATAATACATTATACACGGCCACCAGATGGAGCTATTTCCCCAATAATTAGCCCTGACACAGATAGTAGCAAATTAGCTCATCCTATATTTTCCCACACACAATAAAAGAGCTCCTGATCGTCTTCTGACAGTGAACTGGTGTGTCCGTAGGCAAGGGTGGCTATTTTCCGGTGGTTCTGAGCACTTTATCTCCAGAACGAGAAATGATCCCTGTTCTCCCACACACACTAATGCCATTTTTAGCTCTTTGGCTGAACACAAGCATCAGCCAGCAGCTTCTATATTTAGAATAAGCCCAAAATAAACATAGGCTGTTCTCTGTCCACACTATTCCCTATAGTACCACGTGGTCCTGGTGTCCGAATGTCCAGAGAGAACAAAGTAGGCCACTCAATGTTTCCCACTAGGCATTCTGTTGTGCAATTAAGTTCGTCATTCATTCATTCAAAAGTAGTGTGCAGCGATGGACGGGTCAATATAGACCACAATGCATTGTGAGAGTTGGAGAACAGGAGACAGCGACGGGTCTTTGAACTAAACACAGCATGACTGAAGGAAAGCGGCTGTTTTTATCACGTGTTACGTATTTTTCATGAATAAACTTCTTGAAGAGAAAGTAGTGAGCTCGGTGTTCGACTTATCAACAGAATCAGTGCACTATGTAGTAGGAGTGTGACAATATATCGATTTCCCGATATATCGCGATGTTTTGCGGGACGATACGATACCAATACTTTTTGTTCCGATATCGATACTTTTTTGTGACGTCATACATATTCATGAGTGACGTCATGCATGTTAATGAGGGCGCAGTGCTCCACTGTTTTCACAGGCAATAGAGGCCCACAATGATCAAGAATTCAGTCAGGACAGCAGGGGGCAGCTGATAGTTAATGATAGTTTTTATATTTATAAAGAAGATTAATTTGGGGTTGAATTATTCCTTTTGAAATGGGAATGTGGTTTCTATAGACCCATTTTCAGTGTATAAGTCAGGGATCATTTATAGACACAGAAAAAAGCACATGAAAATAAATGTAAATGATGAATAATGTAGTATGTAATACAGGTTAAAAGTAGCATGTTTTAGTTATTTCTGTGTAATATATCGATTATCGCAGTATCGGCGTATGGTGAGATAATCGCTATCGTAAGCCATGTATCACGAATTGTATCGAATCTTGAGCTACCCAGAGGTCCCCACCCCTACTATGTCTATATGGGACTAGGGTGGACATTCGGACGATGACAAGCCTGTGTCTAATGTTGACTTAAAGAGGCAAAACAGTTTCAGTGGAAAGTCCATTAGAACAAGGAACATCCGGAGCCCCAATTCCTTAGGACGAGGAAGGAGGCTACAGTTAGTCCATTGTTAATTCACGGCCCATGTAACACACACTGGACGGTCGGTGGTTCAGTCCCAGCTCAAGCCACACAGCTTCATCCTGTGTGTGCATGTGTTGGTGGAGTGAGTGGTCGGGCGGTCAGTCTGTCCCAGGGCGGCTGCGTTGGCACTTTGAGCTTTAAAACGTGTCCAATGCAACGCGACTCCGTGCCTGTATGGTTTGTTGTTATTGTTACATTTCTTCCTTCCATAACTCCTTTGTGTTGCAGGTTTATGAACAGCCGCGTTCCTCCTCATAAGAGATACCAGCCCACAGAGTACGAGCATGCTGCCAACTGCGCCACACACGCGGTACAATCTCTCTCTGCTTCACACAGATACAGGCCCTCAGTATTATGTCACGCCTGCTCTAGTGTTTTCAAGTAGTCATTTGGACTGGGTTGATTTTTAAACAAAGTGTTGCTTCCAACTTCCAAAACAAAACAAGCTTTGTGGGATAATCTTAACTATTTGTTCCTTTAAGTGACTCTTGTTTTAGTCTTTCCACCAAATTGAGGCCTTATCAACTTTGAAAACTATTTGAAAGCTATTTATCTATGTTTTGTTTTTTTGTTTTTCGGCACAATGGTGACAGGAGTGGCAGTTTTAGACGGATGTGCCGGCTGTAAGCCCACAGAGGCATGTGCAGTACACACTGAAGCTACATTTCTTCAAGATATTGATCAAATAAGTGTGAATAGAAAATATGGACTGGCATTAAACACTGGTAACATGGGTGACGTGATGCGGAGGCCTGCCCCTCTCCACATTTACAGAAACAGTGTAAAAACAAAGGAGAGAGAGACGGTTGCTCAGATCATGGGGAAAGTTCTTTACGATGTCCCTGAATGTACCGTTACTTTGTGGAGGATTTTTGAGGAGGCAACAGGAATGACGGTATATTTCAAAGAATATATTTGTATGATTTTAATAAAACAATGAGACCCACCATTTACCCTAGGATGACGAGCGGCGACCTCAATAAAAATGTGATTTAAGTATTGTATTTACAACGCAAAAATTATTAACAACCAATAACATTTATTATTATTATTAAACAGGTGCATTAAACACTCCAATTTCAGTTTATCTTTTTGAAATAAATACTTTTTGGCCAGTATTTTCATGTTTTGATACAACTGTGGAGGCCACAGTTTTTGAGGGCACATCCCCCGACTACAGCCCGAGCAGGGGGGGCTTCAAGGAAAAAGGTTGGGAACCACTTGTTCCGGGGGGGAAAAAATAGGGGGAAAAATTGTGGAAAGTGTTTTATTTTTATTGTTTTTATTTTATTATTAATAGCAATCTCTGTCTTTTTTTCTACTGCAGTTGTGGATCATCCCCAGCCTCCTGGGCAGCTCGGTGCTACACTTCTACTCGGAGGGACAATGGGAGCGTGTGTCGGCTTGGCTGTACGGGGCGGGCCTCACATCCCTCTTCATCATCTCCACTCTCTTCCACACCGTGTGCTGGAAGAAGAGCCACCTCCGGTACGGCTAAGCAAACTTTTGAACATTTTTTTTTAGATTGCTCCAGGGCTGCAATGGTGAAGGGAATCACAATTACAATCTCTACAGCGAAGTGGTTCAGAACCGGTTTCATAATAATGGACCGCAGTTGTAGAATACATATTACTGATGGAAAAAGAGAACAGAGATGAAAAGTTTAATGAGCCGCATGAACCATGTGGACAAATACTGCCTTTTGGTCAGGTTTATGGAATTGTTCAGATGGGCCAAGGAAAATACTTTGGTGAACCCGGATCATGTGGATCGACTCACCTGTGTCAGCTCCTTGTCCTGCTCCAGTCCCGTCTGTAGCTGCACCTCGCTCTGAGAGAGGAGACGATATAGGTTCCAGACTTCACTGAAGTCCAAACTTTAGCCAGGACTTCTGCTTTAGCTGCTTTTGTAATAGGCTCATACACATGAGAGGAAAAGGCCCACATTGTGACATCGTCGCTCCGATTGCATTGTTTACTTTTCACTCCACAGACCCAGCGTAACTCTAACCATCCATGAAACCAAAAATATGAGGCGGATTTTTGTCATATATAAAGTGGCTAAAAGCAAAATTGATGATTACATTTTTTTATGGATTCCCCTCTGAGGCGAGTGTAGCGCAGAGCGGTGCATGTGGAGCTTAACAAGCAACCTATAAATGTTTAACTTTTTTTTTTTTTAAAGGTGCACCGGTGAGACTCGGTTCTCATAGTTTACTTAAATGAGATTTGTACCGACTCGTTCACGACCGACCCATCAAATGCTAGAGGAAAGAAGCAGCTTTAAGACAGACTATGAAGGCAAGCTACGTGCTAATGTTATGCTAACACCAGCTAAAGTTGGGGTGCATACCTATGTTCCCCGGGTGCGATTTTTTATTTTTTTTACCGTAGGTGAGTTGGTACTTCCACCAATCACAAATCATGAGAGTAAAATCATATATATATATATCAAGCAGCTTAATCCTGACCCTGCCCTAGCCACTAACCTTAAAGGACAACTAAGCACCAAATCAACTTTCTTTTTTAGCTTATAAACTGCATAAATATGTTTCTTATAGTGCTCTCTACATGTCCTGGTCAATTATTTGACATTTTTGTGCAAATTAGATACAATTTCACTTTTGAGCCTAAAACCGTCTGTGTAGCGCCCTCTCTATATTTTCGGCTGCACTACATTTGAATTTCGTGCCTGTCCTCCCCATTCGCTCTGCCAGCTGTGTGACGTCACTTTGTGCTGCGTGACGTCGCTCTGCTGCTCGGGTATAAAAGCCAAGTCTCGCACACGCCCCCGTAGCGAGTTGGAGTTGGAATAGCGAGCGAGCGTTTTACATCGATTTTCAGGTTAGCAATTTATTAGCATAGTATTTAGGTAGTTCTTTAGCGCAGCGTTTCTAGTGTAGTTACTTTAGTCAGGTAGTTTAGTAGCTGTTTTGTGACGTCCCAACATGCCGGTCACAGAGCGGCCAGGGAGCGGGAGGAAGAGGAGAGAAGACCCGAGACGGGGATTTGATCTACTAGCTCCGCTCTGTGTGTGAACCACAGCACTCACATGCCCCCCTCTCCTACTAAACAAAGACACATGTAACCCCAAAATACCCAGATTCACTTATTTAGTGACATGGCTGGATGTTTTCACGTTGAAACTACAGACACATAAAGCTGTATCGGGCAGACAGAGATAATCAGGGCCGTCAGTGCTGATGGGGCTGAGGGCTTTTTACTGTAGTCTCCCCCAGGGAGAGCTCACAGACACCGGGGGCAGCGGTTAGCCATCCCCTGCCTTCGAGGCTCAGAGTGGGGCAGTGTGTGTCCGCTAAAGCCAGGAGGGGGAACGGGGAGATACAGGCGCCAAATGTCCGCCGCGTGTGCTCGGCATGTAGCCGGGACCAGAGGCTCGAGAGTCCGGGACAGTGGCGCCACATCGTCTAAATGCGGCATAACGGGGGTCAGTCAGTCCTGGTCACTCTGGCCCATGCTCTGAGACTGTCAACAGAGCAGAGACCGCTCATACACTCCCCCTCCCCGCGTCCCCCCAAAGCCTCCCGCCACGCCTCTTTCTCTGAGTTTTTTTAATTTTGGGAGTGGGTGGAGTAAGCTTTGGAAGGGGTGTTTAGTAGCTCTTTAAGGATAGTGGGCTGGTGCCTAATCTTGATCAATAGAAGTGGGGGAACATAGGTACCGGGGAACATAAGGCTAACCCCCTAAAGTTGTGCCAACAGTGGCTAAATGCTGTAATCGGCAAAATCACCTCTTTCAACAGCACTATCATGTTGTGAAATATTAAATCCGTATGACGTCTGTTCATGTCACGTTAGTATAATTTCAGCGCTTTGACCCAGGGCTGAGCTCGGCCCCAAAACTAGTGCCTGGTCAGCCTGGATTGGCCCTGGCCTCGGCAGTGGAGACGCTCGTCTGAGAAACGGCCCCTTTCTCCCTCTCTTATTGAAAAAGCAGCTCAAAGAGCCCTGGATTGAGTGTGTCATTCGAAATAGTGATTTTGAATAAAATCTTTTATAGAAATAGCCAATTTTACATTAAAAACAGCAACGCAAAAAAATGCGGACTTATGGCTTAAAAAACTGTAGGGCCTGCCAGTGGAAACACTCCATAACTCTGTGTACCCTCTGCTAAAGGGTCTTGGCGATCATCTATCAGGGTTTCGACAGGGCATTAAAAAGCTTTAAAAGTCATGAAATGAACTGTGCCAAAATCAAGGCCTTAAATTTAATTGAAAAGCATCAAAATGGATTCAAGCTGGCGTTAAATCTAAATGTATTGCTAAGTTATGACATAGCTCATTGTTTTACTGTGTAAGTTGTGATGTCAACCAAAATGATGCTCTCATACATGTTCAGCTGCAGTTTTGGCTGAAATTGACCACATTTTGTTTTATTTTCCTCAAATGTTTCCCGTTTTGTCCAAATCTCTTTCCTCTGTTTGATTAAATGTTTGCAAATCTTAAGAAGTTAAATATGCACAATTTTTTTCTGCGTTTGTGGCACTCGAGCGTTCCGGTCCAAGTTTCAAATGTCGCTATCTCTCCTCACTTAGCAATCTTACAGACTATCACTTTAAGCGCAGACTATGAAATGTTCACCTTGTAATGCTGTACGGATGTAATTTTTCCGGCAGAGATTATTTGAACAAAGAAAGTTTCACTCCTCACGTTCTTAGTCACCTGTTTCAGAAGCTCCGTGCTCCTTCAATTCCCTTTGTCTGTCTTTTTGTTTACAAGTCGTCTGCAGAAGTGCCACTTCGAACTTTATTGACCTCACAGTGGAGAAAAACACTTGTTACATCAGCTGTTCATAACTCAAGGGGGGCAAATAGCCGGGGAAATGTAGTTCTAATGTGCTAAATTAGATTTACTGCCGGGCCGGTTATTACATCAGTAAGTAAGAGTTCATCTTGGGGGGCCAACAAAAATTAACCCGCGGGCCGCATTTGGCCCCCAGACCGCAAGTTTGAGATGTCTGCTTTAGGTCATAGAGGCACCTACATCCTTTACCATCATATTCTAGTCCCATTTAACTCAAACCTTGGAGATTATGTTGGTCTTTTTTTCTATATAACGTAGGCGGTATAGTGTAGGGACAATTATTGCTTTAATACTTTATAGTTTAAATATATTCCCCCAGCCCCCGCTCCACAATCAAGGATGAGAGAAATATAATTTCAAATCAGTCAAATGGTTTGACAAATAAAACAATCTTGAATCTTGAATCTTGAATATTCTATATCCTAATCTTGTGCTGATGAGTGTCCTGAATGTCTCCTGACTACTGTTATTGTGTGCGCAGGTCTGTGGAGCACTGCTTCCACATGTGTGACAGAATGGTGATATACTTCTTCATTGCTGCCTCTTACGCCCCCTGGTGAGACTGCTCTGCCTCTGCACATCTGGATTGAAGAGACTGTTCCAGGACGAGAATACTCCAAGGGGCTCATTTACAAATCGTTTGCTCATGTGCAAAACGAGCAGCACATGTGTGTCGCTTTTCTACTCATGCATTTATGTATTTACGTATTTGATTTGTGGCCCTATTTCAATTTCAAATGTTAAATCAGGTGCTGCACGCCCACAAAATTGTGCTATACTTTATTTTTCAGCTTACATTCCCTACACCTCTCTTGATAAATGACGCCCCATGAGTAGTATTAAAGTTGTGGACTAGTCGTGTGAACCTGCCATGTTTTACATGATGCGTCCGTGTGCTCCAGGCTGAACCTGCGGGAGCTGGGGCCCTGGGCCTGTCACATGCGCTGGCTGGTGTGGGTCATGGCCTCCGTCGGCACCACGTATGTCTTCTTCTTCCACGAGAGGTAAGGTGTTGGTTAGTTATAGTTCTAAGCCAAAATCGCGTCCATGTGGGTATTTTTTCACAGCAAATTAATCAGTAGAAGCGAAAAACGGCACTCGCATTACTCCACCATTACTTTAAAAGGGACTATACAGAGTTTAAAAATGTCAAAATGATGTATTTGCATCCCCCTACATGTCCTAATGTGTAGAATGAGTCCAGACCTGTTCACCACAACTGCCTATAAAATCCTGCACTGTCACACAGAAAGGTGTTAATTCGGGTCTGAAGTGCCGTCATTTCAGGATTTTTGATATTGGGCCTCATTTCCTAGTTATCCAGAGTGTTGTTGATGTCTGGAGACATTGTTTTCTTAAATTCAGGCAGTTCTTACAGTGGTGGTCCTCATCAACAACAGAGACGAGTCAAACTACAGGAGTGAGGTGAGCAGTCTGGCCATGTGGTGCACACAGAACAACCTCTCTCTAAATGTGGAGAAGACAAAATAGATTGTTGTGGACTTTTGAAGAGAGCGGGTCCACCATGCTCCTCTAACAATCAATGGTGCTGCAGTGAAGAGAGTGACCAGCACTAAGTTCCTGGGTGTGCACATCACAGAGAACCTTTCCTGGACCATGCACACTACATCTCTGGTCAAGAAAAGTAATCAGCGTCTCTACTTTCTCCGCAAGTTAAGAAGAGCTAGAGTCCCAGCCTCTGTTATGTGCAACTTCTACAGAGGGACTATAGAGAGCATCCTGACCAGCTCCATGACTGTGTGGTTCTTCTACAGAGGGACTATAGAGAGCATCCTGACCAGCTCCATCACTGTGTGGTTCTTCTACAGAGGGACTATAGAGAGCATCCTGACCAGCTCCATCACTGTGTGGCACTTCTACAGAGGGACTATAGAGAGCATCCTGACCAGCTCCATCACTGTGTGGTTCTTCTACAGAGGGACTATAGAGAGCATCCTGACCAGCTCCATCACTGTGTGGCACTTCTACAGAGGGACTATAGAGAGCATCCTGACCAGCTCCATCACTGTGTGGTTCTTCTACAGAGGGACTATAGAGAGCATCCTGACCAGCTCCATCACTGTGTGGTTCTTCTACAGAGGGACTATAGAGAGCACCCTGACCAGCTCCATCACTGTGTGGTTCTTCTACAGAGGGACTATAGAGAGCCTCCTGACCAGCTCCATCACTGTGTGGTTCTTCTACAGAGGGACTATAGAGAGCATCCTGACCAGCTCCATCACTGTGTGGTTCTTCTACAGAGGGACTATAGAAAGCATCCTGACCAGCTCCATCACTGTGTGGTTCTTCTACAGAGGGACTATAGAGAGCATCCTGACCAGCTCCATCACTGTGTGGCTCTTCTACAGAGGGACTATAGAGAGCATCCTGACCAGCTCCATCACTGTGTGGTTCTTCTACAGAGGGACTATAGAGAGCATCCTGACCAGCTCCATCACTGTGTGGTTCTTCTACAGAGGGACTATAGAGAGCATCCTGACCAGCTCCATCACTGTGTGGTTCTTCTACAGAGGGACTATAGAGAGCCTCCTGACCAGCTCCATCACTGTGTGGTTCTTCTACAGAGGGACTATTGAGAGCATCCTGATCAGCTCCATCACTGTGTGGTTCTTCTACAGAGGGACTATAGAGAGCATCCTGACCAGCTCCATCACTGTGTGGTTCTTCTACAGAGGGACTATAGAGAGCATCCTGATCAGCTCCATCACCGTGTGGTTCTTCTACAGAGGGACTATAGAGAGCATCCTGACCAGCTCCATCACCGTGTGGTTCTTCTACAGAGGGACTATAGAGAGCATCCTGACCAGCTCCATCACCGTGTGGATCTTCTACAGAGGGACTATAGAGAGCATCCTGACCAGCTCCATCACCGTGTGGCTCTTCTACAGAGGGACTATAGAGAGCATCCTGACCAGCTCCATCACTGTGTGGTTCTTCTACAGAGGGACTATAGAGAGCACCCTGACCAGCTCCATCACTGTGTGGTTCTTCTACAGAGGGACTATAGAGAGCCTCCTGACCAGCTCCATCACTGTGTGGTTCTTCTACAGAGGGACTATAGAGAGCATCCTGACCAGCTCCATCACTGTGTGGTTCTTCTACAGAGGGACTATAGAGAGCATCCTGACCAGCTCCATCACTGTGTGGTTCTTCTACAGAGGGACTATAGAGAGCCTCCTGACCAGCTCCATCACTGTGTGGTTCTTCTACAGAGGGACTATTGAGAGCATCCTGATCAGCTCCATCACTGTGTGGTTCTTCTACAGAGGGACTATAGAAAGCATCCTGACCAGCTCCATCACTGTGTGGTTCTTCTACAGAGGGACTATAGAGAGCATCCTGATCAGCTCCATCACCGTGTGGTTCTTCTACAGAGGGACTATAGAGAGCGTCCTGACCAGCTCCATCACTGTGTGGCACGGCGCCAGCACTGCCTCCTGCCGAAGGAGCCTCCAGCGCATCGTGAGAGCAGCGGAGAAGATCTGTGGAGCTCCTCTCCCCTCCATTAAGGACATGTACTCCACCCGTCTCCCCCGCAAAGCCCTCAGAATCACCAGGGACCCTACGCACCCATCACACAGTCTCTTCAGAGTAATGCCTTCTGGGAGGAGACTGCGGAATCTACAGGCCAGGTCGAGTCGACTGAAAAACTGTTTCATACACAAGGCCATCGGGAAGCTGAACTCCCCGCGATGATCAACGTGTCCTCCATGCTGCAGGTAACAGGTCAAATTGGTTAACAAGGCGTAAACTAACGCACGTGTAGATTGGATAACTTGAGTGCATGAAGCAGTGGGCGTGGCCTCCCTGCTCGTGTACCGCGCTGTTCTCCCTGGCTTTGACGCGCGTTTTTCCTCATCCGCACACATTTGCTACGCTTCATACGCGCGGACGGCTTTGCTCACATTTCGAAGTGCGTCGAAGCACGTCTACATAGGGTTAACATGGAAGTTGGAGGTGTGGTCGTGTTTGGTGTGTACGCACCTTTAGTCTGGCGTTATAAGTGATTTGCCTCAGGTGCACTGTGGAGTGCACCAGACTGTTTTTTAATGCAGGCTTGCTGTTACCGGAGAAATGCTTTAGCCTTGCCCTAGCCTAGCGCCACTAGACTCTTCAAATATAAGGACTGCATGAATTTAAGAAAATAATATCTCCAGACATAAAAAAAAACACTCTGGATAACTAGGAAATGACGCCCAATGTCAAAAATCCTGAAATATCCCTTTAATATAGAGACTGCAGTTACGTGTTAGACCCGAGGTGGCAGTAGTGAGCATACAATGACCAACTTGCATCTAGTCTGTTTTAACAAATGCTGAATTATGAATAAATTTTTCTACTAAATAAAGATACAGAGAGATGGAGAGGAGCAAAGTGGTCCAACAGCCCATTAATACGGACAATGATAACCAACCAACGACTAACTGCTCAAATAAACTAAAACTGAAACTGAACCAAGAAGCTAAAATTAGCTTAATGCTACATATTCTAACGTTAGCTAAGACCGCTGCTTTTACGCTTCAAATGAAAAATGTGCTGTGAAAAAACATTCATTTGGCTTGACTTTAGTTGTGTGTGATAAATATGTTTACAGTACACCAGAAAACGGCTAAAAAGAGTGAAAAATTGTGACTCCCATGAGAGGTTTTCTTCCCCCTCGGCTAGGCCACGCCCCTTGTATGACACGTTGCCGTCTGTGCCCTCATGTTACGTTACTCTCCAGAATATGTTTGAAGTTATAAAACCTTCCTCCTGTTCAGTTCCATCCTCTGTGTGCCAGGTACAAGCTGATGGAGCTGCTCTGCTACACAGTGATGGGGCTGTTCCCGGCCCTGGTCATCCTCTCCATGGTGAGCACCTCGGTCTACTCATTGAGCACATGGATTGAAGAGAGAATAACAGCAATATCATACTCCAAACATTTAGGCTTTATAGTTAAAAACAGGGGCTTACTAAGAATAAAAACCTCCTAAGCCAGGATAGACGTCTGCAAGCTAAGGTGCTTTGACTGTCATTATGCAATGTACAAACAAAACCGCTTGAATCAGATTATTCTTGGAATATTTTACAATGAACAATTTAAAAAAAAAGTCCTGTTGTTAGCAAGTAGGTTGGAATTCTCAGGGGTGTTATCATGGCAGAACTTTGTTGGCAAAAAGTAAAGTTGTGAATTGTTTTCTATAGCATTAGCCATCAAATGTCACAAATTATAAATGATTCAGATGGGTGGGTAGAGTAGCTAAAATATTTATTCAAGTAACAGTACTGTTACTTTAAAAACATTTTACTCAAGATTCAAGAAGTAAAAAGTAGTGACCAAGTAAGAGTAAAACAAAAAGTACCTGGGGAAAATGATACGTGCACACTGCGATAACTTAGTGAGCGCAAATGATTTACGATTCAGTAATGACATACATTTTTAGGTCAAAACATTAAATTATGTAAGCATCTATTCAGCAGGGGGCGCTGTGCATGCTTACAGCCAGGGCATCATCAGTTAGCCTGGTGAGACCAGAATGATTCCCCTCTGTATTTTTTTATCCAGCGGGGGATCAGTCTGGTCACCCAGTCAACGCTCGCGCCTTCCGCAAAATTAATCCGTTCACGTCCAATCTGAATCGTTTATTTGCCGTGACGTGTTGTTAGCGAGCAACGTCACCCACGGGACGCGGAAGTCCCTCAATAACAATCTACGAACGATGCACGAAAGAGAGAAAGCGTGTCTCCAGTCGGCGGTAAATGACCAAAAAACACATCGACAGTAGGTGAGTTTCGTTATTCATAATCCTGCGCAAATATTAACGCAAAACCGCGAATAAACCACATCAACAGCAGACGCCCGCCCTTCGCTGATTGGTTTACTCCGCTTCCTGTTTGCTTGCGTATCTACCGCTGTGGGAAATGGATTCGACGCAACGGTGACCAGACTCACCGGCTGGTATAGCGGTGAGTCTGGATTTTTCCAGGCTAATCATCAGTCGCACTGGGAAAGTCAGCCTGGAAAAGTTCACTGGTTTCACGCAGAAAAACAAACCTCTGCAGTAGTATTCCAGCAGGGCTCGAAATTAGCTACTTTTCTTGGTAGCGCTTGTGCTCCTAATTCTGAAATTTACGAACACAGTCAGAAATTTAGGAGCACAACCAAAAAAAATAGGGAAGCTTTTAACAGGGATGAAGGAAATTTAAACATATCACATGCCACTTCCAGCCTTTTGTTGCATTATTGTAGCTGTTTGTAATGATTCAGCAATCTAAAAAACTCATTAGACTAAATTTAACATTATAAATGGGACACCAGATTTTGTGCCTCCCAATCACCCCCGACTTGCTCCGCCCCCGCTTCACCGCACTTCATCGTCTCCTCACTCTGCGCCTTCACTCTCCTCACTCTGTGCTGCTGGGGCAGCTTCATAGATTGCGCTACACACGGCAAACTCCTTTGCCAGAACCTTTGAAGACTTGTTAAACATTGCGTTTGTGACTTTTTTTGCGAGAGCGGCGATGATTTGCGTTCAGCACTACACGAGGTGGCGAATGGGTTGAATTGAAGTTTGCGCTGTTTCTCCGCCCGACATCGATTCTAGCGTCATTTGAGAGATAGTCCCCAGTCCCCAGTTTGAGAGATAGTCCCCAGTGAGTTTATGAATCATATTTATTCCTCGTTTTGTCATAAAGAGACTACAGTTAAATACATTGGCTCATTCAATGAAAGCGGCCAGAGGAATGAGAGCGATGCACAGGCACATATACGCAGAGAACATGCACTGGGCCGGTGCAGGACGTCCCAGCGCGTGTGACTGGGAGCAATGACAGCGGCGCTGAGCCAAAAGAGAGAAACGGCGTGCGCTATTTCTCTGACAAAACAAGACTTTTTCAACCTGAAAACTGATGGACAATAGGCGTATGTATAAAACTGCCTTTTTTGTGTGGCATTTGTTTGCTGAAGCCTGTGTCAACGCAAACCAAAGCAGCGGTGCCTCCTCCGCGGTGTTTACCCAGTATGTAAATACACACAGACAAAGTCACGCCCCCACAGCGCACTCTGAAATCTCCCAAATAGATTTGGTGGCGGTTTGAACATAAACGTTTACGCTTTTAAATATACTAATACTACTCGCTTAAACCTGGAGAGACTTCTTCAACTCAGCGATTCTGCAAAAAAGTGAAAAAGAACAATAAAAAAAAAAAAAACTTCTTTTGCGTTTTACTCGAGACACGGGTTAGCAACTTGTGTCCCTCGTTCCCACGGCAGGTCACATATTACTCAAGTAGAAGTTAAAAAGTACCATATGGTTAAACTACTTTTACAGTTACTTCAAAAAGAGCACTACTTGCCTCTGGTTTTTGGTTTTGTCAACCCATCACCACATTTGCGTGATGTCAAAGTCTGTTTAGAAAGCATTACAGAAAGCACTGACCTTGATTTGTTTACTTTAGATACAAATTCAATGAATGTAGGCTACAAAAAACAACAATAGGCCTCTGAGTCAGATATCAAAGGCACAATCATATGTTTAACTCAGTTTTCTACGGTTAGCCTAGCTAGACACTGTAGCTGCACCTCTCATCCGAGCCCATCAATTATGAAGGCATTTCAAACTCAACTTTATCTATTTACATTACTTACTGCTGATGGGAGTCGAATAAAGTGCATATGATACTTTTCGCTTAAACATGGTTAACACAATTATATTTAAGATTTTGCTATAAATGTACGCAGCTTTCTTTAGTTTGACAATTTTTGTGATGTTTATAGTTTCACTTCCTTATTGGACACCGACAGGAAGTGACATAGATCGAGGCAAACCATTTTAAACCGTTGCTGTGCAACCATATTATATCAATCGGAAATGTGTTAAACTGCTCTGGAACTTGACCTTTATCTATGTCACTTCCTGTTATTAGCTTAAAAATCATATAAAAATAACTTCTTTCCAACATTTCTACTTAATTTACTGCTTTGCTAAAATAAAATGACAGAAGATGTTATCCATCTAAATCTAAATATTTTCAAAAGCATTAAAACATGTCATATGCACTCTACAAAGGACGAGACGGAATTGAAACATTTAAAAATGGTCCCCCATGCTCCAGCAATGTCCTAATGTGTAGACTTCAAGGGGGGGATACGCCCCTTTTCACCGAATTTCAGTATGTGCTAGTGGCAGGCCGTGGTATTGCAGCCCCAAAGCCCAAAAAGCACTTTTTGTCATAGACACTCATGTAAAAGGAGCGGCCTGTAAAATGGTCCACAGGGCATCTAGAGTTTCAGACTAAGGCTAATATATTTCTTAAAAAATACTATTTTTAGGACATATACATTTTTTTTTCCAAAATATTTTTTTTTAAGTTTTCCAATGGTGTGACGTCACCAGGCCTGTGGACGTGCTCGTGCGCGTGCGCCATGACTCATGAACGAGCACAGGTCTTCTCCGTGTGGTCTCTGCGGGTCTGAGAGCCAAACCATTGATTCAAACAAATAATGAACGGGAATCTACGGGACTGAACTAAGATAAACGCTAAGAAGCACCTCAAGTAAATGTTTTTCTTTACTCAGTACTAAAATGTATTGCGAACCTACACATGGCGGGCGTGTGTTTTAATGTTAAAAATTAGGCTTATAGCTAACATGAACAACAACAACAATAAACTAATGAAGACGTGATAGTTTCCTGATTAGGCTGCACGCTTTTGAAAATAGCTTAAATGTTTGACGGAAAGCAACGTAATGAAAAGGACAAAATAAATGGGTTTTAAGCTAAGGTAAGGTGACCTCTTTATGATGACAGTTCGTGAATCATAACCTTTAGTAAAGTTTGATCAGAAACAAAAACGGCACAATATACATGGCTGACAACAGAATCATTGTTCATGTTGACAAACGCACTTGTGACTCAATTTTTCACTTCTTAACTTATAGAACACGTTTGTAGTGCTCCTTCTTTGTATTCAGCCAAACAATTCTAGTAGTGAGTTTATATTAGCAAACAAAGTGAAGTAAAAACTCGATTTCTATCATTTTTATCACAATAACCAGGCTGCCAGCACTTACGGAACTTCTCGAAAAGGTGGCCGAGCGTGAGTACATTAGCGCGGCTACGTGCGTTCCAAGGGCCGCTGTAAGCTCCGGTTGTTGTACAAGATCGGAGAAACTTCGCTTATTTAGCCCCGCACTGACAAACTGACCCCCCAGGTCATCTTAACATAGTAGCTTATTCGCCTGAAATGGCCTTAAACATTCATTTTGTATTTAAAGAACAATGATATTAAAAGATTTGATACGGCTTAATGGCGTCGGCTCCGCTCTGAGGGGCTTCCTCGACAGCTGTGCGCGTACACGCTCTTGAGCCTAGATACTGATGACGCGTCATACGGGACCATGGGCCTTAATGGCGGACGAAACAGGAGTCATGCGCTATTGAGCACAACTATTGAAAGAGATAGGAGCTGAGACATCATGCCTCTTCCATTCAATATACTTCAATGGTAGACTTAGCCCAGACCTATTCACTCAAAAGGTTTCGGGACGAAATACCAAGTATCTCCATCATCATGCATGAGACTGCAGTTACGCGCAAGACCTGAGGTGGCAGTAATGAGTACAAAATGACAACTTCCATCTAGTTCTTTTAAATAAATATTATGAAAAACATTAAAGACATTATAGTGTGAAGAATTAGCACTGCACAATCACAGTTGTGTTTTTTGCTTACAAATGCACTTCCGCATTGGACCGTGCCGCCACAACAGGCTTATGTAGTGTGTGTGTGTCCTCAGCCGGAGCAGTCGGGCCTGTATGAGCTGCTGGTGGGTGGCGCCCTCTACTGCCTGGGGATCGTATTCTTCAAAAGCGACGGCATCGTCCCCTTCGCCCACGCCATCTGGCACCTGTTCGTCGCCATGGGAGCCGCCATGCACTACTACGCCATATGGAAGTACCTGTACGCCCAGCCGGCCAACCAGGTGCAGACGTCCAGATGACATCACTACTGACCAGGAAGTGAGGGGCAGGAAGTGTGAGAGGCTGACGGTGAATGTGCTACTTTCACGCAAACAGGCCGGGGATGTTGCCAGTGTTCAATCTTTACGTATAGTATTTTTCTAGTTCCTTTCAAATAGGCGGTATCTGTGAACTTAGGCTACACCATTTTTATTTTATTATATATTGTTCTACTAGACATCTTAAAGGTCCTGTATTATGCTCTATTTGTGCTTTCAACGCGCTTTGTTTGTTTGTTTTTAATATAAATGTTCACTTGCAGACATTATGCATAGCAGTGGCTCACAAATATATATTTTAATAATATTTATAACATTCCATTGTGTTGGTATTTTAGAAAAAAAACCTTCACAATAAGCTAATGTCACGTTAGCAAATCGATGGTGTTGTAATGCAGTGGTTCCCAAAGTGGGGGGTCGCGGGACACTGAAGTTAGGGTCGCAAGATGATTTTGAGACAATATTTTATTCATTTCTGACACTGAATTTGCTGTAATTTTGATTGAAAACAGCATATTTTAGTGCAGGGAAGTCATTAGTTAAATTCATTAAATACATTTTGCCAAAATCAAGGTAAGGCTTAAATGTCATTAAAAAGCATTGAATTAGAGTATACCTGGCATTAAATCTAAATGTACTGGAAAATGATGACATTGCAAAAAAAAAATAATTGCTTTTGAAGTTCATGGAAAATAACAAAATGATGGTCTAAAACACAACTTATTTTTTGTTTTGCTCAAAAGTGACCAATTTTTTTCCAATTTTCTCTCGTCTGTTTGATGAAATGTTTGCAAATCTTAAGAAAGGAAATATGTGCAGATTTTCTTTCTGTGCTTGTGCCATTAAAATATAGTATTTGGGCATTATTAATGGCATTAAAAAAACATTAAATTTGACTTGCCTGTATGAAATATAAAAAAAAACAGTCTCTGAATTAACATAATTAAACCAGATTTTAAAGGTTTTTTGCATGTTAAATTATCATGAATGTTGATTACATTTTACAGAAGGGAATCCTAAATTGTTGGTCGGCTGATTTTGGAGGTCGCCGCCTAAAACGTTTGGGAACTCCTGTCGTAATGAACACATTTACAGTATAGTGCATAATGTCTCAGAGCAGTTCTGGTTTTAAAATGCTTTTAAAAGACTGAGTTGTGTTTCAGCTATGATGCAACAAAACGCAGGAAATACAAGATCGGAGTAGAAGAAGTAACCACAAGTAAATAGGAGGATTACTCAAAAGTGCATAAATAACCCAGAATGTGGTGCCAGGTATGTTTCAGACGAGGGGACCTTAATGTTATTACATGGTTAAAACAAAGCGATTTTTCTCATGTTTTCTTTAAAAAAAAATAATAATAATGAAAAAACTTTAATGTAGCATAATATGGGATCTTTAATTATCAGGGGGAAAATCAACCGTATTGTTGTGGTGCATATTTATACTCCGTACACTGACGGCAATGTGTCTGTGGTTATTATGTTTACAATAGGCTATTTCATAATATAAATATATATACAGTATTACTTGGAAGTCATTTAAAGTTATATACCGTAAATATTGGTATTTCCGTCAACTTTCAATACTTATTTTTAGTATTTTACAGTAACAGATAGGATAGAAGGAATTATCTTATTATAGGTATTAGTTGTGGTATCTTGCCTACTTTACGGACACTCATGTTTTTAAAGTTACAGAATATGATATCAGTCTTTTTATTTCTCAGTAGGTTGAACTTTTAAGATTATTAGGGCAACGACAACAAAAGGCACAAGGGCGTCTGATTTAGTCCTGGAATACTTCAGACCTGGTTTGGATTTAAGGACGTGTTCACACTTGGTTAATCCACATCAGTCATTGGTCCGGATCATAGTGTTGGATCATAGATATAAGACAGAAGATAACCGGTCATCCATTCAGCCACAGCCTGTTCCTTATAAGGGCAAAAAGGCGGGTGGACTGGCTCCAGAGCTCCAGAGCCTGTCAATCATACAATTAGGCCTCCAAATATGACACCCAGCCCAGTGTCCCCTGGCCACCTGGGAAAGAAAAAAACATGGAAGTTGATTTTGATGTTACAGCTAACACATGATTATTACATTTGTTTTGTGCTTTTAAATATATTGTTAGCAATACTTCTAGGTCTAAGTATCAATTATCATTCAATCTGCACTTTATCTACTTATGTGTAGTCTAAAGGTGCATTCAGACCTGACGCAGACGCAATAAAGAACGCTCTGCATTATAAACTAAGAGATTTGGTCCTCACCCTCGTCATCACAGGAAATGTTGTACCAAAATTCATGATCCTGTGTCAAAGTACTACAAACGACTTCCTGTGTGCACGATGTCAAAAAGAGGTTTTTGGATCCCAAAAACCAAACAGGGCCAAGTTGGAACAAAAGATTTTGAACTCGTAATGGGTTGAGGTCAAATCTAGCTCTAAACAGTAATGGACTTAATCGGCCATTACGTCTCCTACATCGTGTGAGATTCTTGGTTTGGTTCGGGATCGTCCGCGGGCCAGAGTCGGTGTGCGTTCACCAGCGGCACAAACGGAGCAGATTTTCCAAGGAAGTGTGAACACGTCCTTCCGAAATTGATATATTTACTAGCGGTGCATTGTACAAGCTTCTGAGAAAAAAAAAAACAGTATTAAAAAAAAACTCTTGTCACTTTGTATTTTGAAGGTCATAATGATGTACTGTATAGATAATGTATAATCACCGAACAGGCGTTTAAAAATCCGTGCTGATTCCAAGTGTATGTTAAGTATTCTCTTCTGTTTTCTCGCTGTTGGGAAACCATTGCCTTTGCAAAGGAATAACGCGATACAAGCACTGCCATTGACTACTGCCACAGACGACAGCACACCACTACCGCTGGACAAATCCACTTATTCTCGTCATTTACCTTTTGGTTTGGCTTTAAACCACCCCCCCCCGACTCTGAAGTCATCTCAGGAACCCTTATGGCTACGGGCCCTATGGATCCAAAGTCTATGTTTACAAGCGACGGCCTTGGAAACGTATCTGAAATGTATTTACTGTAACGTGAGGTGTTTGGTGCGTTGAATATTTTGTGTACCGAACTTTAACGGCGGAGCCTGAACTGCTTTGAAATGGTTCATTCTAAGGCAGGTTTGTCTTTTTAAGCGTCAGCCTGCAAACGCTTTTTGGCCTGGTTTATGGTTGATATCGCTGCAATATTTCATTTCCAAAATACAGTGTTAGGTCACTTTGCGCATGCGTGGCTACCCTCAAACAAATGTGAACGGTCGGAAGTTGGGACAGGCGTCCGTCTCACACCGTTGTAAATGAGCCAGAACTGTAGAAATATTTGCATGAGGGGAATCACAAAAAGCATGTTGATTTATCACATTGGGTCATGCTGTAAGGCCATCTCTGTATTACAGTCCTGATTCCATAATAAATAAAAAGGCTAAGCACAACACATTCGCTAATGCTAACGTGGCCAGTGCTAACGTCCACAACCCGTGTTTTTAAAAATATAGCCTGTAGCCTGTCAACAGAGGCATCACGGTAGAGATACCGTCAGATTTTCTTTCCTCACGTCCTCGTTCAACTCAGAAAGACCGAGGGTAGAAACAAAAGTGACTGTACTAACGAGAGTGGGACGGACAACTCGTTTGGTTAGAGAGTGTAGAGCACTTTTGGAGCGTTTTCTGTGGCTCCGGGAGAGAATCATTCCTGCATTTCCAAGTCAGGAACAGACAGTTAGATGTCTGCACTATCATGTCACAGATGTCCATAGTAACTGAATGAACTGAATGGGGGTAGAGGGGGAGAGGCCCCGTGACTGAATGGTATTGACCAGTATTTGCGCTGCTGTTTCATTAATGTAGGAAAACGGCCGTATTCAAAGAGAATGAGGAGGAACAGGAGTAAAAGAAACATGTGCCAACGCACATGGGTTAAAAATAAGTTCCAACACTATTGATCAATGATCACCAACTGGATTCTCCCCAGCATTGGTCATAAACAGCTCTGTGACAAGCCCCGGATCGGGGGCACGAGGAGCAGACAGCACGATGCAATACTCTGCACAGACATAGCCAGATGTGTGCCCAATGGCCGCTGACTGCTCTGCTTTGTGACTACGACACTGGAGGCCGCCATTGCTCCACCTTTGCTGTAGTTCCTCCATATGACCGCTATTCCCCCATTGGAATGCATTGGACTTTAGACACGTTAAAAACAACTTTAATGCCCGGTGCTTAATGGTTTAGAAGTGGCTAGAGCTAGATATTCCTCCTGTGATTACGCTGGGTTAAAAACAATCTGGGGCACTGGGCTGGTTATCGTTGTATACATTTTAGAAATCGTGCGTAATTAATGAGGGCCTGACTTTGATTGACAGGCCGTTTACGTCGCTGCCTGGCCATGGGCGTGATTACAACAGAAATACACGCCCATTACCCGCCCCGCGAGGGCCAAGCAGGGCGGGGTCTACAGTCAAGATCCCGCCCTTATGCCCTTTTTAGGAACCTGCTTCGTCAGAGCTGGAGAGGAGGAGCCTGTAAATCCGCCATGATTTCCCCCTCGAACGTGGTCATTGTGGTAAACGGGGAGGAGTGAGGAGGAGCTGTCTATTCTTTATACAGTCTATGTGTGTGCCATAGGTTCTGCAGACAAAGGCGCAGGCCACGCAGCTGTCCCTGTCCTGGGGAGGCAGAGGACACTGAATGACGCGGACGGGAGGGTGGGCCATGGATACCCGTGGCGCCGTGTATGCTTTGAATTGCCCCGGCTTGTCGATGTTGCCATTGCTCACTGTCTTGTTGAGTTTAGAAAGGGTGAGGGGCATTAACAAAGGCAGCGTGAGTAGAGACTCCGCCCACCGTCTCCCCAGCTCCCCCCCCCCTTATGTTCCTGCAGCTCTCTCTACAGCTGCGGTGAGCCGACGCCGGAGCGCTTCATTCAGCCGGATTGTAACGTGCCACTTTGTTTTCCCAGTAATGATAACGGCGTTGTAACGATGGGGAGATGAAGGAATTCGATGACTCCGTTACTGAAAAGGTAGCGCCGTCAAACTTAAACGCGGTTATTCCCAACACCGCCTATTGTGGAACCATGACTGTACTACAGAGTCGGTATGGCCTAAGGCATCACCCAATATGATCAATGAAGAAGCTTTCAGACTTTGATTCCCCTCACGCAAATATCTCTACAGTTCTGACTCATTTGTCTCACCTGCTCACCTGTCCCAAACAACTCCCAACTCCCGTCCGTTCTCACTTGTTTGAGGCTCGCTGCGCATGCGCTAAGTGACCTCACACGTATTGCGGAAATGAGGAATTATTAGGGCCAGTCCGGGTGAAACTAAAAAAACGTGTGAAAGTTCAACATCTTCTGTGTCAAATGAACTTGGGTGGACTTCTTTATTTCCTCACAAGAGGATTAGAAAAGGTTGCATCATTCAATCACACGGACAGGACTGGAGGGGGAACGTTGCACACAGCGCTGCCAAACCAACATTACTATCGTCATTCAGAGCCAGGACACTGTGAGCAGGACGGCGGGAGAGGCGCTTTGTACAGAGCATCGTGCATGAAACACAAACTCACAGCCGAGTGGGGCTGCGTACCGTTCAACGATACCAGCGAGGAGGAGATAAGGTTGAAGTACAAACCAGTGTGGTATTGGAAAATAACTTTAGGTACTTCTGGTATTGTGAAAGCAGGTACCGGAAAGAAAATGACAGTGTTGATGCTGTTGGTCCAGGGACAGTAATAAAGGAAGTGAATCGTTGAAGTACTGGTATTGGACTAAATGTAACGGTACCCAGCCTTACAGCCGAGTGAGTTCCCTTTTTCAAAATGGCCAAATTGTTTATTTTGCACTTACAGTTTGTTTACACTCGTGCCCATCACTGCCACTATATGCTACGTGTGCAATATTGCGAAAGAGATTCGATTTGTCTCGGTCTAAAGCCACACTGCGCAACATTTCGATCAATAGAATATACGCATTTATTTCATTATGGGCTTGAGGCGCGGCTCTTCCTGAATTAGCAGCGGCGTTTTGTCCAAATAAATAAACAGCTCGCATTGAAATATAGTATTTGGCCGTTGAAAATGGCATTAAAAAGTATTCAATTTGATTTGCTTCTGCCTGTGTAAACCTGATCACGTTAAAAACATGGCGTCAGGAGCAAAAGATTTCATTGGAGGAAGCTTCCTGCTCATCACGGGAGCTGTTTTTGTCTTGAAGCTAATGGCTAACACTAAATAAAAATGAAAGTAGCACCAGGATTTTGAACAAAGCCGCTCCAAAAATAAGCACTCCATCCATTTTCTTCCGCTTTATCCGGGGCCGAGTCGTGGAGGCCGCAGTCTCAGCAGAGATGCCCAGACTTACCGATCCACAAACCCCTCCTCCAGCCCCCAGGCACTCGGAGGGTGCGCCCAGCCACCCTGCGGAGGAAACTCATTTCGGCCGCTTGTATCCGCAATCTCGTCCTTTCGGCCATTATACCGTCTTACTACCAATACTTTTTAATTGTTAATGTTTGTGGTGTTTTTTGATACTAGCCGTTAGCTCTGAGATAAAAAACAAAAACAAAAAACTCCTCCTCAATGACGTTTCCTGCAGTCACGTGTTTACATCCAACGCCATGTTTTTAACACATAACCCGTCTGAGTCACGGGTCACTCACTGCATTGAGCCTATTGCATTAGAGTATTCCGATGACTGTGAAACACTCATAAGTGCCAATTCATGTGTTTTACCAGGAAATGCCAACTTGCGACCTCAGAGTGTTCCAGCTGAATATTCTCTGTATTACTTTGACTACAGATAGCCAAACATGAGACCCAGTGACGCACTTGTTTCAGTTTTGCAACAGCTGAGCTTGCTCTTTAACCCGAAATGTTCCGCAGTGTGCCTTTAATTAGGGATTTTAATGTATTTCCTATGTTAAGTCATTAGTGGCCATACCGCCTTTGCTCTGCCCAATCCCGTCAGACCTCGGAAGCTAAGCAGGAAGGGCCTGGTCGGTACTTGGATGGGAGACCGTTTGGGAACACCAGGAAGCCTGGCGAATGTAGTGAGTGAGTGAGTGAGTGGTGGTGGTCGGAGGGGCCGATGGCGCTGACTGGTTGCCTAACTTCCGTCAGTCTACCCCAGGGCAGCTGTGGCTACAATAGTTACCACCACCACGTATGGAGTGAATGAATAATGCAATGTAAAGCGTCTTTGAGTGTCCAGAAAAGCACTGTATAAAACCGATGCATTATTATTATTATAATTATTAAGAGTAGTGAGAAATGTTTGCCATCACAGGAAAGACCTTCAGCTAATGTGAATAAAATGTCTTCTAGTAACTCCAAGAAATGGATGGTTACAAAAATTGATTGATTTGCAATGCACTTGTTTTGTATTATTTGTTTGTTTTTTTGTTTGTTTGTTGTTGTTTTTAAAGTATTTAAGATGATTCCGCAATCTAATTTGTGTTACAATTATTGTAACACCATATTATCAGATTTGTTTTACCGAATGACATGAACTATATATGTGAGTGTATATGAGTGTAAAATCCTGACATTCCTGTATTATTATTATTACTATTTATATGTATTAGATTATTGTTCCTATTATGCCTTTTTGTTTGATTATTTATGTCTACAGGTGAAACTTGGAAAATTTGAAAATCGTGAAAAAGTTCATTTATTTCTGTAATTCAACTTAAAATGTGAAACTAATATATGATATAGACTCATGGCATGCAAAATGACATATATCAAGCCTTTATTTGTTTTAATTAAAAAAATTATGGCTTACAGCTCGTAAAAACCCCAACATCAAAATTTCAGAAAATTAGAATATTACATGAAAACTATAATCATGCATATGTACTTAGAACTTGGTTTGGGCCTTTTGCTTGAGTGACTGCCTTAATGCGGTTGCGTGGCATGGATGTCTCAGCCTGTGGCTCTGCTGAGGTGTTATGGAAGACCAGGTGCTTCAATAGCTCCTTAAGCTCCTCTGTATTGTTCAGTCTCATGTCTCTCATCTTTCTTTTGGCAATGTCCCATAGATTCTCTATGTCCCATAGATTCATAATGGGGTTCAGGTCAGGTGAGTTTGCTGGCCAATCAAGCACCATAGTCATAGTCATTTAACCAGGTTTTGGTACTTTTTGCAGTGTGGGCAGGTGCCAAGTCCTGCTGGAAAATGGACTGAGCCTCAGTCCACTCCTTGTGAAGGTCCCCCAAACTTTTGAATGGCCTTTTCCTGACAGTCCTCTCCAGACTGCGCTCATCCCTGCAGCTTGTGCACCTTTTTCTTCCAAACTTTTTCCTCCCACTTAACTTTCTATTAATGTGCTTTGATACAGCACTTTGAGAACATCCAACTTCTTTTGCTATGACCTTTTGAGCCTTTCCCTCCTTATGGAGGGTGTCAATGATGGTTTTCTGCACAACTGTCAGTCCTTCTCCATGATGATGAATTCTACTGAACCACTGAGAGACCATTTAAAGTCTCAGGGACCCTTTGCCCTTTGTTTTGGATTCATTAGCTAACGACAGGGTGACACGTTGAGCCGACAATATAGTCCCTTTTCACAATATTCAAATTTTCAGACATTTTTATTTTGAGGTCTTTACAAGCTGTGAGCCAAAATCATCAACATTAAAACAAACAAAGGCTTGACATGTGTCACTTTGCATGCCATAAGTCTGTATCATATATTAGTTTCACATTTCACAGATGAATTACAGAAATAAATGAACTTTTTCACGATTTTCTAATTTTCCGAGTTTCACCTGTATATCAACGGCGTGACTAAGAGGATATTTTTAACACAGAGTTTTCCTATTCGCTGGAGCTAGGTTTTCTCTCTATATTCCATCTTTTCTATATGCTACAAATTCTACAAAGAGTATTATTAACCTCATGTATTTCCACTTTCCTTCTGAAGTCTGGTGCCTGTGGTGCTTTGTGCTGTGATAAGCCAATACAGTACATTTATCGATTCTTTATTTCATTGGAATAAATAAGCCTTTCCACGCATGTTTGTCCTGACTCCACTCATTGCCTCAGGTGGTGCTTTTTTTCTTTGCAGTTGTGTTATTGTATTTGGAATTATTATTAATTATTACTTATTTATGACTGTTTCCAAATCTTATGTTAGGTTTGTTTCAGGATAAGTAGGCAAACACAAAGGAGACCCAACCAGACGTGAAAAAAAAAACATGCAAACGCCACACAGTTGAATCAAACCTGGGGCCTTCTTGGATGCGGCGGTGTGAAAGGGTAACTGCTCACCAACGTGCCGGCGGTACACTTTATATTGACTTTAAAGTGCATATACAGTGGGTGGAAAATGTATGAACACTTTGGAATTTCTCACATTTCTCCCTAAATTGGTTATAAAATGTGGTCTGATCTTCATCAAAATCATAAGAATTATTAACCAGTGTCTGCCTGAACTAATACCACCCAAACATTAACATTTGATCATTTGTTTATTGGCCATAACATGTAAACATTCACAGGACAGCGTGGAATAAGTAAGTACACCCCCTGAATCTCACTGAACTGCAGCAGTTTTGTAAAGAGGAATGGTCCAAGATTCATCCTGATCGTTTAATCTGCGATTCACCACAAACCCAGCTCAGAGCAGCTTCGAACACCGGCAAACTCACCGGGGCCGGCGGGACGGTGTGCGCAAACATCCTGAGGAGGGCAGCTCTACACATGTCACACTCCCGAGTCGCTGTGCGGGCAGCGCTTTGGTTTTGACTGAACAAACCAAAGCAAATGCTTTATAATTGGATGCACAGGTCTGTGTCGCCACAATTTGGTGAGTCTACAACATACTGGCGGAGCATGAAAAAGATTATACCACTACTAGGAGATTTTTTTTTTTTAAATAAATCAGGTATAGATCTCTGTCTGCTGAAGGGACACCATCGGACCTGGGTTACTATAGCCTGTCCGTCCATGGGAGTGGATCTCTCCTTCTGTGGTTCTCGTTTCTCCCACCGGGTTTTTGAGGTTTTCCTTGCCGTGCTGGAGAGTCTAAGGACAGGGGACACCGGCGCCACTGCTGACTTGGACATTATGTTTGCCTGGATACTTGATTCGCCTGAACTTTACATTGTCTTATATACTGTTTTATTGCCTTAATGTTCGGTGCAGCTGTGAGGAAATCCCTGTTGTGATATTGGGCTATACAAAACCATTGATTGATTGATTGATTCAGGTATAGGGCCTTTAAGTGAAAAAGCCTATTTATTTTCTCCCACCAAATCTTAAATATATGCTATATAATCCTCACAAAGTGATAGTCTAACCTCTTATGCACATTTCTTCTTTAATTAGACGACAGTAAAGTTAATTCATTAAATCAGGCTGTGTTAATTATGTAGCGTACACGGCGGAATGAGCGTCAGGCGGTATTGTTGCTTTACCCCCTGTGCCCAGCAGCGGGCGACATTTCCCCGCATTCCCCCCGTGTGGCAGGCAGCAGCAGGTGCGCCTCCTCATCCTAACTCCCCCCCTCCTCCCCTCGAAGGTAAAGCAGCAGCAGCAGCGCCATCGCTATACCCGACTCCTCCACCACCACCACCACCACCACCACACCGCCGCTGCTGCTGTGTCTGTGGGAATGCGGTGGTTGTGTGTGCCCGAAGGCAGCGCTGAGGGGCACAGGCACGGCACGACACGGCGGCGCTACGGGGGGGATAAAATGCCCACGAGGAAACCGGAGCTGTCTGGTGGCTGGCTTCGGTCCAAGTTAACGGGCTGTTTTTATTAGGGATGTGGGTCAGGCTTTCTGCAAGGTACGAAACGGCAGCAGCTGGGTGTTTCCCCCTCGATACCGGAGATTTTTTTCTTTTTTTTTTTCTTTCTTTTTTCTTTTTTTGCCGTCTCTAGGAGAGCGGAGAGAGGATTCCCCATCAGTACCAGCAGCGGCAGCATTATGGAGCAGCGCAGTGCAGGCAGCGTGAGTTCGACACACATACACACACACGCAGACCTGCACGAGCCCCTCGGGACTGGGCTTGCCACTACTGGAATTCAACTTTCCTCCCATTAGCAGCACTAGCTAACACCTCGTATTTACAGGTTGGCGGACCGCAGCGTGGAATTGACATTCTAGCCGTGGCGTTTTTAGGTCGTTTATCATTTAATTTTTTTTGGTGGCCTAAATGCGTTTTTTAGAAGAAAAAAAAAAAGAATTGTTTTTGTGTTTACAATGAGCCTTTTCCAATGTTAGCTAACGGTGCAGCCCGCGCGGATTCATTTCTTGAGAATGTTCGGCCGTCTTTTGTTGCTACGGCGGTTGCTACGGACGACCGCGCGAGCCTGAAGACATAAACAGGGATAGTCCTACTTCAAACCTGTTGTAGTCCCTCCGCCTCTGGTTTGATTTGTTTTTTATTTTATTTTAATTTTTTTAAATGTCCTGGTTTAAATCTGCTTTTAAGTCAAGGTTTATTTTTTTTTTAGTCCAGTCCTCGCCAAATGTGCAGCCCTTGTTTAGTCCTAGTTTACACTACACTAGGGTGACCAGATTTTCCAACAACAAAAACTGGGATAATATTCGGGAATAGGCCGCAGGGGGTTCCAAATCTAAACTGTCTTTACCCACGATGAATGGTTAAACTGTCAACGACTTTGAGATTTTGAATTGGTTTACACTTGGTAATTGATACTCCCATGGGCCAAAGACATTCATTCATTCATTTTCAAGTGAAGTATGCTATTTCGGGGACTACATTGGCCAAAACCAGGACAACTGGGACAGATTACGAGTAAAACTGGGACAAATCAATGGTTTTGGAGAAATCTAATGGGACGTGGGACAAAGGACTAAAAACTGGGACTGTCCCGGGTAAACTGGGACATCTAGTCTCCCTACACTAAACAGTTAAGTCTTTTTTCAGTGCCTGCGCCTAGTTCTATGTACAATTTCTTTAGGGCTGGACATCAAGATATGAGAAAATATTGTGGTAACGGTATTATTGCTATATTTTCTCTCACCACAGAACATTTCTTTACATTTAAACAACAATCATAAGTAGTTATGGTGCGTTCCACTTGATCTCGGAACTCGGAATTTCCGAGTTCCAAGTTGGAAATTTCAACTGGAACGCACACCAACTCCGTAATTCCGACTCGGAAACTCGGGACAGACTCAGCTCACCCGAGAAGGAGCATAATACTTGTCTCCACAAGATCCATTATTGGAGCTAGCTGGTAAGGAGCTAGTTAGTTCCGGGTGCTTAACAATAGGTAGCGTTCACGTGACATCACAACGTTCTAAAGATCCTATAGTTTAACATTGAGGTGGAGGGCAACTGAAAATTCCACGGCCGTAACCATAGTAACGCTCAAAATGCAGATTTATAGTCTTAAATCATTGCTAATATCTCTGTAATTCCTGGGCCAATTCACATGAAACAAAAACTGACACAAAGTTCAAAGTCGTATCTTCCAGCACGTATGACCATATGTCTAATTATTTCTTCACAAAGGCGTCCAAAAGTGGAGACAATATTCAAAGACATGTGCTTGATGTTGGCCAGTAGAAAGGACTTTCAGCCATAAAATTCACATGTCAGGTTTGTGAATCCGATCACTGTCACATGATGATCAGAGAAAACATTTGGACATTTTCTTTTTGGAAATTTCTTTCAAAAACTGTTTCTCTCCCATAGAGTTGTATTGACACCTGCCCTCCAACTGAAATGGAATTCTAAATCGTGAACGCAACCTATTGGCTACGACCAATTGTACATGAAACGTGAGCAATAAACTACAAAATCAACCAGCCCGGCTCAGTGTGTGATCATTGTTAAACACATGCTTTATGTAGATGATGGTTTTATTGACCCGCTCTACCATCTGCAACGGTGGCGCAGATGGTAGAGCGGGTCGTCTCATGATCTGAAGGTCGGGGGTTAGAATCCCGCCTCCTGAAGGTGCACATTGTCGTTGTGTCCTTGGGCAAGACACTTCACCCTCCTTGCCTCCAGTGTCTGCGTACATTGGTGTATGAATGGGTGAGTGGATCCTTGCGGTACAGCGCTTTGATTGCCTAATGAAGGTGGAAAAGCGCTATATAAGTTGACACCATTTACCATTTACCATATTTCTCGTTTTCACATGATCTTTGGAACTTTAGCTCGTAGCATTAGCTTTGGGAATGCTCGTGCTTTATCAAGGCCTAAACACATTTTGGGATACAGCCACTGGAATAAGTTTTCATGTCGCCGCTTTTAATCCTCGGTGTTAGGGTAAAATAAACACTCTTGTGTGTCTTTGTAAAAGTCCCAGAGCTGCTGTAGCTACGGTTCACATCATGAAGCTAATCCTCCATGACTGACTGACCGATGTCTATGATAACAGATCTTAAAAACTCGAAATTCCGAGTTTAAATCTCGAAATTCACATAATTTTGACTTCCTATTGGGCTTTTATTTTTTAACATGGCGGAAACAGGCTTCCATATGTATCTCTATCTTAAAGCCACTAAGATGACGATACACGATGGAAGCGATACGTCCTCATCTCTGATTCCTGGCTCAACTGTAAGGCAGAGTTTCACAGGTGACCCTCAGGTGAAGAATGGCGTCAGAGCAACGGGAGTAAGAGGAGGACAAAGGTGAATTGAGGAAGCTGTGCATGAGGAAGAGGAAATAACTTTATTTGTATAGCGCCTTTCACAAACATAGTCACAAAGCGCTTTACATGAGACAATTTTACATTCACTCCACACACGGCGGTGGTAAGCTACGTATGTAGCTTCAGTTTTACGTTGGGGCAACTGACATCGGCGCCAACGGTCAACATTAATCATTCATGCGCACACATCATTCATCCTGGCCTATTGTACATGTTTTTAGTCATAGGGGAAACCGGAGTACCCGGAGGAAACCTACGTAGACACGGGGAGAGCATGCAAACTCCACACGGAAAGACCCCGTCCAGGTGGGAATTGAACCAGAGACCTTTTAGCTGTGAAGCACGAGCGCTAACCACTGTACTACCGTGCCGGAGGAGCTGACCAGTGCAGGACACCACACTCTGAAACAGGGACAAATCCAGGGGGCGGTGCACTGTTTCAGAGGCTCACTAAAAGCAATACTCCAGTTTCCCCGACCTCCTTAAACATGCTGGTCAGGTCACAATGGCGGCGTGCTCAGTCGCAGTGGCTCAGGACTAACCCAACACCTGAATGCAATTTCGTTGCATAATTCTGCAATGACAAATAAAGCACACACTTACTTACTATCAACCCAGTCGAATCAACAGTATTTAAGTCTCTACCATGAAGATAATATAAAAACTATGAGGGTTGTAAAAAGATGCAAACTGTACAGAACTAATTACATCAATGTTATCCAAAGCTGTGTGTGGTCTCAAAGTCAGCATCAAGTATCAAGATCTGTCCTTAGTATCGAGTTTGAAACACTATTCAGCACAATTTTAATTGAAGAAACACACACGCACACACACGCACACTAATAAAACTAGAGTCTTAAACATGCCGATTTTCTAAAGTGTCGAAGTTGAAAAGGCACTGATTTTGTGGAATGACCCCGATCATTGTGCAGCCTTTATCCCTAAATGTGCACACAGGAGGGGTTTGTTGATTCCAGGATTGAGTTAACCACGGCCAAGTAGCCAGATTACCATGGATTAAGGGTCATTTAAAATAGTCACGTTATCCCGGCAGGCAGCTAGCATTCCTCAACTACTTCCTTCCAAATATTCAGTCAACCGAGTACAGCGGGTCAGGCGAAGCTGTAGCGCGACACAAAGCAAGCTCTTATATGATTACGGTCATTTGTTGTAGAGGTGTCCTTATACTAAAAGGTCAAAGGGTTCACCCCATGCGGAGGTGAGAAGCGTGACGCGTCTTTCTAGTGACGCAAGCGGTATCATTAGCAACTGCGACTTGTGCTGAGCGTTGTGAAGTTTCACAATTTAACACATATTTATATAGAACCCATGTTAACAGTTAAGATAAGATAGATACACTAGTCAAGGTAAAACAGGACCGTCTTTTGGAGACTGAACCCAACAAAGTGATCAAATATAGACCCAGGAGTGAAAGTTCAATGAATGCCTTACAACAAAGCTTATCAAGACGACGCTGGGATAAAGTTCTTGGTGAAAATGAGGTAGATGATGCATACAATGAATTGCTGCAAATATTTAATTCTCTCTATGATTTACACTGTCCAACGAAAACATACAAAATGAAAGCAAAAAAGGAGGAGGGGCCATGGATAACAAAAAGTAAAATGAATGCATGTAAAAAGAAAAAATGCTCTGTACAAAACATTTCTCAGGAAAAGAACCTCAGAATCTGAAACAAAATATAAAAGGGATACAAATAAACTAACAAATATAATGTGAATATATAAGAAAGAATACTACACAAATCAACTTGAGTAAAATAAAAAAAGGATGAGAGGCCTACGGAGTACATTAAATAGTGTTATAAGAAGGAATACCGGGAAAAACCCTGTTCCAGATTATATCACACATAATGGGAAAAAGAAGCCAAACTGGGCAACATTGTAAATATGTTTAATTACTATTGTAGTGCCCATAACCCATATCTGTAATCTATCTCTCCAGACTGGAAAATTCCCAAGTTAAATGAAAATTGCAAAAGTTGTGCCTATTTTTAAGAATGGTGATAGTCATGAGGTGCCAAATTACAGACCTGTATCGATTCTACCTCAGTTCTCCAAGATCCTTGAAAAACTTTTCTCAAATCATCTTGATAGGTTTATAGAACATTACAATTTACTCAATGAATGTCAGTATGGTTTTGGAAAAAATAGAGGAACTACACTAGCATTAACAGAAGTATTTGAGGAAATAACCAACAGCATTGATAAAAAGTTATACTGTGTAGGAATATTTATAGACCTTAAAAAAGCATTTGACACAATGAACCACCAAATACTACTGCAAAAAATGGAAAAAAATGGCATTCGTGGAGTTGCACTGAACTAGGTCAAATCATACCTCTCAGACCAGAAACAGTATGTTCAACTGGAGGAATGCACGTCTGAATTGCAGCATATTACTTGTGGGCTGCCACAAGGATCGATTTTGGGTCCTATGCTGTTTTTACTATATAAAAATGATCTTTGTTATACCTCTTCTAAACTGAAATATACTATTTGCTGATGATATACAAGGATTCTGTCTTCAGGAAAGGATTTACAGCTTCTTATGACGGAAATCTCAACAAAATTTGATAATAACAAATTGTCAATGAATATTATGAAAACAAAAATTATGATTTTTGGTAAACGTATTAAAGATACTGAAGTAAAACTTAAAATCAATAATATGGAAGTAGAGAGAGTTTATGAATGCAAATTTCTGGGTGTGATTTTAAGTCATAATGTAAGCTGGAAACCCCATATAACAAGTATACAGTCAAAAATGGCAAGGAGTATATCAGTAATGTACAGAGCTAGACATCTGCTAAAATATAGAGCCTTACATAATATGTAAAGTTCATTAATTCTCCCATATATCAGCTACTGTACGGAGGCTTGGGGTAATACTTATAAAACTCATTTAGATCCACTTCATAAACGTTTTTAGAATCTCATATAATGAAAATTGAAGACATAATTAAATTTAAAACTCTTGTTTTAATGTACAAAGCAAGTCGAGACCTTCTCCCCAGAAACACTCAAAAATTGTTCAACAGTAGAGAAGAAAATTATAATTTAAGAGGAGAATTTGTGATGAGAAAACATTGTGTTCACACCACCCTTAAAAGTATGTGTATCTCCCAAGCAGAAATAACATTGTGGAATTTGGATGAGAGGCGAAACGTTTGAAGACTTCAACTACTGAGTACAGCAGATGAATCAAGTACCTTCATTGAAGATATAATAATAAATGTTTAACTTTATTTTATTTATTTGAACAGGGACAGTGTACAATATACATTAGCCTCAGAAAGGAGAGATGCATTGTACCAGGTTATAGCACTTGTGCTAATTTCCACCTGCAGTCCCTGGGCCTATTGTACATGTTTTTAGTGGTAGGGGAAACCGGAGTACCCGGAGGAAACTTACGCAGACCTACGGGGAGAACATGCAAACTCCACACAGAAAGGCCCCGTCCAGGTGGGAATCGAACCCAGACCTTCTAGCTATGAAGCACGAGCGCTAACCGCTGTGCTACCGTGCCGCCCAAAACTCTAGAATATTTGAGAGATGAAAAAAAATGACATCAAATTAAATTAATTAAAATATAGGCTTATATGTCAGCCAACCCCCTTCATATACCAAAAATCCATATGGGTCAGGCCCTAAATAATATATACACAACTTTCTGCTAATGCAGCAGGACTTGTAAATATATATTCTTCCTTGTCCTGAGTCCGTGTAGTGTAGGTGCATCCCCACACCGCCATCTACTGTTCTGGAGTGGGACAGGCGACTTTTACTTTATACTTTGGAGCCTATACAGAAACATAGTCATACATTTATTCTTTCAAACGTAGTGGTGTAAGTGCAGACTCTCCTTAAGCACAGTACTTTTGTTCATTAATCTGGATCCACATTAATGTTGCTTCTCTCTTCTCGGTGCAGCTTAAAAGGTGACACTTCGATGCGACTCCGGCTGTGTTCTCCTCTGATATAAAACTCGAGTTGGTCCGACTTGGAGGAGACCATCTTGGCATCGAGCCACCACCACCACCATCATCATCATGTTCTACGGTTCTTCATCCGGGGCCAGCATGTCCCTGCCCTCCAAGAGCCGCCTCAAGAGACAGAGCAGGACATTCACGCAGGTACAACCGAGGCTAATGCAGTTATGTCCCGCGCAATCACATCAGGAGTCCATCAAGTACAGGAGGCCCGACTGACCGCGCAGGGTGACTTTGAGAGCAGAGCATTAACGCCGACGGTTTGCTGGTTATGAGCGAGTATGGCTTTACAAAGACCTTACAAGCTCAAGGGGCAATAGGTTGCATCAGGATTATATTATTATAGATCCGTAATTGTGAGGGATTAGTTCTCCAAACCTGCCATATTTATCTTTTAGGTGGCCAATATGGCGCTAATATTTTTCAATATTGCCACTACTTTTGGGGACCATTTTAAGAAAGTAATTGGAACTTGATTTTTGCTTAATTTATGTATACAGACTTGGCACCTAGTGATTAAAGAGATATTATCCATAAACCAGGTTGAAACATATGTATTTTTACAGTTACTGTACTATAGTCACCATCATAGAATTATTTGCTGACCACCGCCTCAATGAACTGAACTGTAGGCTCTTTAGAATGTTGTCTTTGTCACATGAAGTCAACCTATTACCTTCAAGTAATATTAAAGGGGACAAATCGTGCAAAACTGACTTTTTTGAGCTTTGAATCTTTATTATGGTGTACCTTTGTAAAAAAAAAAGGGAACAATTATTTCTAGAAAAACAACAAACTTAACTGACCTAGTATGCGCTTCATTAACACAGGCTTGAGTAATCCTGTTTAAATTTGGTTGTTTCTTTGAAATATTTTCCTGGATTTAGCTGCGTAATAGAAATAGTCTCAATCCACTGGACTCGTACTTAACTGTGCTGTGCACAAACTAGCAAGCTTTTGCTCGTGTGCAAAACGTAGTATGTGGATTATCAGGAGAGTGATTTCTGCATTTTTACTCACACAGCTTTCTCTCATTTACGTATCAGATACGTAAATGGGGCTCTAATTCTGTAATACAGGACATTTCAAAGTGTGAATTAAACAGCATAAATAGCATATTTTGTACTCACTATTTAGCACCTGTTGAAAAATGACCCCCAAGCTGTGTGTAGCACGGTACCATCTATTTGTGAGCATGCTACTTGCTAAAAAAATAAAGACAGACAATTTATGGTGCTACACACCGCAAAATGGAATGTAAAACTTGTTATGTGGTACCGGATTTATCCTGTTGAAAATGTGACATTTTTTGTTTTAGCGCAAACTCATTTCTAGCTCTCGCAGTCCCCCCTGCACATTTGAATTGCAAATTCAAATATGCACATTTCACACGAGTGTACAGCTTTGATTGGCGCTAAAGTGAAGCATGAAAAACCACCCCCATATTAAATTGCATTCATTTAGATTCTACTTTTATCTTCTATTGCTCAATTAACATTTAGGTGAAGACAATGCAACAAGGTCTGTGTTTTTCGCTGAGGTGGCAACAATAAATCTACCCTACAACAACAAAAACTCACATACCCAGCTTTCAACAATTTCTTGAAGCAAGAATATTTGAAAATTAATTAAATAAATACTCATTACAAAATAAAAAAATCTTGCATTGATAATAATTGATGTGGCGCAGGCACTCAATAGAAGTTCCCTAGTCTAAAGAGAGACCTTTGAGTGGAAGTAAACTTGAGTATTTGTCCTGCAGTCGTACTAACTGATGGTCCCTGTGCTCGGTCCTGCAGGTGCTGTACCGTACCCTGAGTTACCGGGACCGCGTCCCCACTGAGGTGGGCACCAACACTCGGGACAGGGACCGGCGCTCAGAGGACCCCCCTGAGCGCCCGGTCGATGACCCCGCGGAGCTGTCCACCCAGAGCTCCGCCCCTGGCGTACTCAAGATCTTTGGGGATGAGATCTGTGCAGGGGCAAACTACAAGAGTGTCCTGGCCACGCCTCGCTCCAGTGCCCACGAGCTGGTCAAAGAGGCGCTGGATCGCTACTCCCTCAACAAGGACGCGGCGCACTCCTACGTGCTGTGCGACGTGATCGGGCGGCTGGAGGTGGGCGGGGGCGTGGGCGGGGTCTGCTGGAGGACAGAGTGTTTACGGGCACTGGGGGACAATGAGAAGCCTCTGCTGCTACAGGAGCTATGGAAGCCCAGGGAGGGACACGCCCGACGCTTCGAGCTGCGCAGGAGAGCTGAGGTGGAGGAGCTCAACGCTAAAGAAAAAGACACCATCACTGCAGGTCAGCAGGCATAAGCTTCTGTTCTTCACATTTGTACAATACACTCGCAATGGCCCTCAGGGTTTCCCCCAGGACATTTGGTAGTCAAGGTGGTGTCTGGGGAGCTGTTTACTACATTAAACAATTATTTATTAATAAAATAAATAATAAATACCAAAAAAACGAAGTTAACGTGGCAGTCCGGTGTTGTTTAGGCGGGAAACATACCTTCATTTATGACCAAAGTATGCTAAGAATAGTAGTTATAGATTATATGTTATCACCATGTTGGGGGCTGGGTGGGATGGATCCTTTTAGACTACTGCTCTAATGGCAGCAGCATGCATGATTGAGTTGGGCAATGTAACATGAAAGGATCATGATTATAGCTTTTACTACAAGACAGACATTTTCAATAAACCACAAGTCAATTCTTTCCACTCCAGGACCAACATTTTAACAAAAATGCTTCTCCTCCAAACTCCAAACCAGGTGCTGTTACTGCCACAGAATCGACTTAAAAAGCCCCATGACGATAACTGAGATTGACTGTAGATTGAGATTCCGATTTTGACGAATTGCCCAGCCCTCGAACGCCGTGGTGACAGAGACAGCGGTAGAAGTGCAGGGGCAGCGCTTTCTTTGATCAGATTGATAGAGTGAAAGCTGAATCCTCAATAACAGGACAGAGCTTTTATGAATGGTACTTGTAGTAGTCACATTTAGAAGACCTGGGCTCCCACCACTTTACACACTATATTGCCAAAAGTATTCACTCAACGGCCTTGATTCGCATCCCTTTCTTATTCATACGGTTTAATGTGATAGACCTCTATAGCAGCTTTAACTCTGCTGTGCACAAGGTTTAGGAGTGTGTTTATGGGGATGTTTTTGACGATTCCAGAAGTACATTTGTGAGGTCGCACACTGATGTTGGACAAGAAGCCCTTGCTCACAGTCGTCGGCTCATCCCAAAGGTTTTTTATGGCGTTGAGATAATTTGTTCATCAAACTCTCTCATCCATGTCTTTATGGACCTGGAAGTGGCCATTCCAAACTATTCCCACAAAGTTGGGAGCATGGAACTGTCCAAAATCTCTAGGTGCTGAAGTTCCTTTCACTAGAACTAAACAGACAAGCCCAGCACATGAAAAGCAAAAGCCATCAGATAAGTACCATTTTCCTGGCAACCGCCAAACCCAGACACTGTCAGATGGACACGCATGATCCATCTCTCCAGAAACGTGTCTGTTCAGCTCTGGAAGTCACTGGTGGTGTGTTTTACTCCACTGCTTCCAACGCTTTGTATTGCACTCGGTAATGTGGCTAGAGGTCGACCGTTATGCGTCTAAGGCTGATGCCAATATTTTTTGGATGATTTTTCCAAATGTCTTGTTTATAGTCCTGTGTATGATTCTTCTAAACTGTCAAATGTGTCAGAAGCAAAAGTTTGCAACATAAAACACAAAAATAAAATACGATCTGAGCCTCCGAGGTGTTTCTCATTTCCCCTGAGACCTACGAGGTTGTGGGAGGACTCATTCCGGAGATATCAGCCTTTTATCTGCATCATATTTGAAGGCTACCGTAAGTTTGGAAGGTCTATAGCGACTCTTTACTCTGCAGAAAGTTGGCGACCTCTGCGCACTATGGGTGAGTGGATACTTTTGGCAATGTATGCGTGGAGCAGTGCATCAGGGCCTCACTGTGTCTGAGGACCAGTCAGTGCACGTGTTCTCTTCAGTTCCATCAGTACAGAACAACGTACAGAGAACCTCAGATTTCTTTTTCTATCGCTTGGCCATTGAGCATATCGGTATTTTTAAGGCATAACTTTCGCTACTTGAGTTAGAGGGAGTGGTTGAGTTATTTACGCACACATTGCCACTGGGAAATGTTTTGGCAAGTGGTGTTGGATGATTATTTTTGACACTACAGATGCACTGATCCAGCGTTTTAAAGATGTATTCATTCCAACGGAATATGTTAAGGATGACTATTTACAATGTATTCAATGGTCGAAAGAATTGGCCCGGGAAACCTGCCCTTATCCCTCACAATATCACTCGATCAGTGCATGTTTAGTGAGACTTATGTATAGTGACTGTTCCTCCTATACATGTGCTGAATACTTTTGGGAATACTAATAAGTTATTTTGCTTTTTTCACTAACACTTAAATGGTTGTGTTCCAGTTTCCCTTTTGGTTGTAGGTTTCTCTGCTGTTAATGTGAGCGCCCATGTGGGGAGTTGAGTAGGTTTTACAGGATTTTCTGGGAACACACAAAGTAGTAGAAGTTTTTTGTTTGAACATTGTGCCTAATACATTGATAATCTATAAAGATCATGTGTACTTACTAGAAATTCACCAATCCAGCTACCGTATTTTCCGGACTATACGTCGCTCTGGGGAAAATGCGTAATGAAGAAGAAAAAAACATAGATTAGTCGCTCCAGAGTATAAGACGCACTAGTCAAACATTGCCTAATGAAAAAAACAACCGGCTGAACAGGCGTACGGTATGCTAACGTAACACACTGATGGTTAGCTACATGAAGCATTAACAACAAACTAAATCAGTGTCTGGTATGTTAACGTCACATAAACAGTTCAGATAACTATAGCATAAAGAACATACCAAACTCTCGAGCTCACTCCAAATCACTAAATCCATTGAAATCTTCATCCTCTGTGTCACTTCTGAACAATCCACCTGACACGGAGGACACCTGGACACGGAGGCTTAACTGCACCGTTGACAAGCCTCTCCCAACAGCACGTTTTTTAAGCTCCCATTTGTAAACTCGTTAGCTCTTAGCTTTTTTTCTTTTTTACTTCATTGTAGTAACCTGAGTCTCTCTCCAAACTTTCTTTTTGCTGCTCGATTAGCCAGCAGTGCCCCTCTAGTGGCACAAATTATATATTTGGATAAAAAAAATGGGGGGGAAAAAACACATATTAGTCGCTCCGGAGTATAAGACGCTTCCTCAGCAAAACTATGAAAAAAGTGTGACTTGTAGTCCGGAAAATACGGTATTTGTTTCCGATATTGAGGGTTTGAGTGTCTGCCGATATCTGATAATAACCGTTACCAAGAGACTTTCTTAAATGTGGCTTCTGTGAGTAAAGAAGTTAATGGTCTCTTTTTTCCAGCGTGAGATCAATAAAGTCTTATATTTTCTTGCAAACAAGAAACGATCTTAAGCTGCGGGCTGAGCGGGACTTTTGTCGCTGACGAAGCCTTTTGGATAAGAGGCGAAACGTTCGAAGACCTCAACTACTGAGTACAGAAGATGACTCAAGTACCTTCATTGAAGATGGACAACTCCTGTACGACTGAGAACTTACACAGAAATATCAATTATCAGTTATATCTATTAATAAACTGCAATGGAAATGACTTTCCTACACTAAATATCCTTGGGTATATGAGGTTACATTAATATTAGGCTAAATTAATATAAATAACTCTCGCGATCTGACCATTATTACAACTTGTGATTATTACAAATAGTTACTGTATATCACTTATCTTTAACAACATTTCATAAACTAAAATACAAACACTTGGCCACTCCAGTAGAGGCCGATTTTATTTGATTAAACTTCTTTATGTGCCCCAATAGTTTTTGTCCCAGTCTTGATTAGTTGCCGCTAGCATTAGTATGCTGCTGCTAGCGGCGGCATTTTGCATGCCAGTCAAAAGTACGTTCAGAGGTTAAAACTAACTCAGTGATTCAAATCTCCAAAAATGACATTCAACGTCTTAAAATCTCTATCCTGATATTAAAAAAAAAATATCACGATAACAATAGATTTGACGATATAATTCACAACGGACAAATTACTTCCAAATTCCAGCTTTACGCCTATTTGGAAGATTTTTTTTAGCGCCATATTCATTTCCTCACAAATATGATACCTCCCTCATTTTATTTGACTTTTAAGCACCTGTGTCCTACACAGTCAGTGTTTATGCTCCTCTAATGGAGCTGAGCGTAACATAAATATAATATAGTGTCCACAATAATGTCAAAAATTACAACGATATCAAAATATTCTATTGCGATTATGCGATATGATATGGCTCAACCCTGATGTCCATATTCACTTAGATTTAGTTGTGATTTCATTTAGTTGCCGTATGTGTAGTGAAACCTTTTTTTTTTTCATACGTCTTATTTAAACTGAGTTGTACTTTTGACTTTGAATACTTGAGTATTTTCTATAGCAAACACTTGAGTAGAAATTTGACTTTTATTGGAGTAACATTTTACCTTTTAGTATCTGCACTTTTAAGTAATTATGTCAAGTACTTTGACCATCACTGTCCACAGTGAGTGTCTGGCCGTTCCCAGTTTAACATCTGTGCCAGGCTAGCAAAATGTTTGCCAGGCTAGATATATGTTTGTTACTGAGCCAGCATGATCCCCAACGGCAAAAAATACAACTCCACATTAGCAGTGGTAATTCTAAGTACTTTATTGACTATACAATCTTTTTCATAACAATTATTAAACAACCAAAATTCCTATACATGTGTTTCCAATGACATCATGCATAGTTCCGGCGGCCATTTTGAATACTACAACATGTAACAATATCTCCACTCAGGATGAAAATGAAAGACAACTGATTGACAGTGGCATTTTTATGTACTCGTAATCATTGCTCAAGAAGATAACAGTTGAAACTCGGCCCCAGAGAGCACATGTTTATGTAATATAACCAGCAAATGTAGCAGACGAAGCAGCGCTATCAGCTCTGACCTCTGTCACATGTTGTATCCAAGGCTAGATGTTTGCAGTGTGGTTCAAGGGATTTCTCTTGGAGAGGTCAGAGCTGAGCTGTTGAGCTAATGCAGTGAACCGGTTAGCATGCTACCGGTTCACTGGTTTCTTTACACAAACATGCGCTTATGACGAGAGGGGGAACGACAGCATCTAGCTAGGCTAATGTTAGCATGCGGCTCTTTTAAAAACAGAATTTTTTAGAATAGTGACTTAAACTTATTGTGTCTCTGATGACCCACTCAAAGTCGGTTAATAATTAGTTTATTTAGATTTTTATTGGATTGCTACCTTACAACATTGAGATAAACTGTAGGCAGGGAGATGGGATTTCTAACTTCTTTTTTTGGTGTTGACAGAAAATCCTGTACCAACCTTACCAATTCTTATGTTTATAATTGTATTATATTTATAATTAATTATAATATGATTATAAATTCTTAAAGCACCTTCCTTCTAGCTCCACAGAAGGGATGTCACGATCTCAAACTATTACCATTCATTTGAATCATAAGAAACAAAGTTGAGGATTGAGGACTGCCTTTATTAAATACCAATCTGCGATCTAAAAATTAAATTCAACTGGTATTTATTCTATTTCTTGTCATAATACAAGAAATAAAAAATGTGATCGCGTGACATCCCCCTCCCCACTGCATGCTCCCATCCCGATAGCGTGTCTGTCTGTGTGTTGGGGGTGTTGTTTCTCAGCCCTCCCCTGTCCCACCAGCTGTAGGGAAAGCTCCACACTTCCTGGCCGCTCTAATGGGTCGGTCCGGGCTGGGCAAACACAAGAGCTCCCCCCTGCGCTGCGGCCGAGTGGCACAGTCCGCCTCCAAAGGTATCATCACCCTGGAGAACCACCTGTACGTCTGTCGCCCACCCACGGCAACACCCCCATTGTTACCTGTGATGCGTGTGTGCGTGCGTGCACCAGGGATGGGACGAGATGACAGGACAAGAGGGCAAGGGTGGGACTTAGGGCTTTATATGTGTCCCATATACCATTGTTTTTGGATGTCAGAGTGTAGAGGGTAAGTAATGTGTAAAATACTGTAATGCTGTTAAGCTGAAGCAGAGCAGGTGGTGTATACATATATATATGTCCAAAATTGTTCAAATCATTAAGAACAGGGGACAAAAAGCTCTTGTTTATGGCTTAAAAAAAAACGTGTTTCTAACTCATATGGTGCATTGCCTGTAGACCCTTTTCACGGAGCGTAATGCTAGCTCCATTTCATCCAAATGCCAGCGATGATAGACTTCCTGTCCCATTGTATTCCTATGGAGGGTTAGCGAAATACAGAAAAAAAAAATGTGAGCGGTAAATACTTCACACCAAGACTTCTGCCTTCATAGAGGTAGGTTTATCTGACGTTGAAGCAAAAGGCTATATATGTGTCGCCATTTTACTGCTGTGTTCCATTTGTCCTCGGAACTCGGAGCTGGGAAAGCCGTTTCAGTGTTCCAGTCATCAAGTCGGAAATTTTAATGACAATGAAACAAATGTAAAGAATTTAAGCAACAAAGCTGGTAAAAAATATAAAAATTATGGCCTTAATTAAGAATTTTTAAAATCCAATGTTAGATTTATAATCTACTAAATAATCGTAGAAATCATTTAGAGAAAACAGTTAGCACTTGATGGCATTAGCCCACGCTTGATGTTAGCGACATTAGCATCGCAAAGTAAAGAGTCCATTTATAACCGTAGAGGCTAAACTCCAAGTGCAGGAGCTCAGTGACAGATGACAAACTCGGGAGTAGAGGATGACAAAGGGGCTAAGACAAGAAATGTAAAAATACTGTAGTTGAGCGTTTTTATTTACTGCTAACGACGTGCGTGTTGTTGTTAATATGTTTCCCATTGGGGGAAGTGTTCCAGTTTAAATTTCCCACTGGGAGGTCTGAAACTCCGCCATCCGAATACAAATGGAACGCACCATTACTATTATGTATCACATTGACGTAACACAACTTCAAGTCTTCAAGAAAAAACATTCATTCAACATTTATGAAAACAGAACTCTCTCCTGGTGAAATATTTACACCTGTTGTCAAGTTTTCCACATATTCACCATCACTTTTAAATATTGATTTGTTTGGCATAACCCCCATAGGAATACAATGGGACACGAACCGGCGGTCATTCATGGCATTTGAGCAGAAATGATCTAGCGTCCATCGGACACTGTTTTTTCTTTTTATTATTATTAATTATTCTAAAACAAAAGGCGCATGAGATTGAGGTTTTATTTTTTTGTTTACATTTTAAGCACTTGATACTAAATTGATGTTGCTTGAGGGCATGATGGCTTGATAGAGTATAATTGCAGGCATAGACTTTTCAACAAAAGCAACACATTTACTCATTTTGATATAATTCCTGCTCAAAAAAAGAGAGTGATCAAATTTCTCATCTCAGGAGAAATAAATTAGTTAACAATTATTTCCTCTCCGATTATCTGACAATATCTGACTTACACAGGAGACAGTAGACCTTCACGTAGTTGTAAAAGTCTTTATGTCCATGAGTGTGGTGCTTTCACCCTCCCCCCCTCGAGCTCCGCATGAACCGTGAGCTCTTCATGGTGCTGCTCTATTCACTTTCGCTCACTCTGTCATTTCCCCTTGCACATAAACCGCTTGTGTTATCAACCTGACCATTTGGTTCATAGTGAGATTTCTCGCCTGTCTGTTATGGGTCTCCTTTCTCTCTTAATCACACACCGCAAAGAATATCGACAGGATCTTAAAATGACTTGAAATTGTTAGCAACCTTGATTTGAGTAGCAAAATCTACTTTTTTTGGAGCTTTTAGCCATGTTTCAGTAAATATTCTGTCTGTTTCCCCTGTTCCGCACTCAAAACACACATTAGCTGCGTTTCGATTTCTTGATTTGATGTTTTGCAGAAGTAATAGAAGTGAAGGAAGCACAAAACTTTGCAATCAAAAGCATTATGTTTCTGAAAAAGTTAATCTGCTCGCTTGAGGTGGTTTCTGATTTTTAAGAATAGACATTAATAATGTGCTTTTTGGAAAATAGAAACGTATTATCCGCACAGAGTTTGGGGGAACCTACCTTTTAAATAGACAAGAAGTGAAGGATAAAGTAATCCCATCTGTCACGGGTCGTCTAGTCCAAATTATTATTGTCCTCGATGTGCAGGAGTCTGTCTTTGCCGCCACGCTCATGCTAACAACAGAGTGCTAAAGGCCCATTTGGCGACTAAAGACTTACCTAGAGGCGCTGATCTTTATTAGAAAACTCACTGTGGGATCTTTTTTGTTTGGCCAGCATAGATACAGACGGCAACAATCTCCTCTCACAACCTCTCATGGAAATCACAATTTTTCACAGTTTTCTATAAACATACTAATTACACACCAATAAAGTCAAGCCAAAAATCGATTCGCGTTAGCATATGTAGTATGAAGCTAACGTTAGCTTCCTGGTTAGCATTGTTGCTTTTTTAAGTATTAATGGGCTGTTGAACCACTTTGCTCCTCTCCATGTCTCTGAATTTTTATTTAGTAGAAATAAATATTCATAATTCAGCAAGTAATGGTGAAGAAATGGAGAAAATATTATCTTAAAATTTAACTTCAAATCATGTGTGGCTTTGTCTTTTTTTTTTTTTTTTTTACATTTCACAACAAAATGCTGTATTGTTTTTTGTGTGTATTTTTTTGCGAATTTCAATAGATTTAAGCATTGATCATAAATCTTCCTATCAGAAATGATCAGAAAAAGTTTAATTACGGGAATTATGACTCAATTCAAGTCATTTTACCTCCTGTAGATATTGTTTTTTTGCCGTGTATCCATCTTTTTGCCTCTCCGGAGTTTAATCCCCTCTCCTCCGGCCCCCGCAGATATAAACGCCCAAGCCCGAAAGCTCCAGAGGAACAGGGCCAAGGGGACGCTGACCCTTCCCCGCTCCAGCAACTCGTCCTTCTGCCGCAGCCTGAGCGAGACCAGCCTCAACCAGGTGGGTCTGACCCGGCTTAGGTCTTTTGTGTCACCTTTTTTCCATGGGAGAGCAGCTGGGAGATTTGCTTATTAAATAGATAAATATTTGAAAATGTGAAGTCCGAGTGACTTCATCAAAAAGCCCTTGTCGATGGATGAAGATCCCATCGGTTGACCAGTGTATTATTGATCATTTAATGCTCTTTTAATATCATAGGTTGGGTTGCAAAGGGACGGAATATTAAATTGCAACCCTAGTCACGGTTTGTTTTCCCTGCAGCTGCTTAACCAAAATGAACTGGCAGATACGTCATGACAATTTTTGCTAAACCATAGATTAACACAATTATATTAAAGATTTTGCTAAAACATTTACGCAGTTTTCTTTAGTTTGACCATTTTTTGGGATGTTTATAGTTTCACTTCCTTATTGGACAGGAAGTGACATGGATAGAGGCAAACAATTTTAAACTGTTGCCGTGCAGAAATTAGTCAAACTGCTAATAATGAAAATCAAAATAACTTTTCTGCCCAACTTTTCTTCGTTAAAATTGCTGCTTCTCTGAAATAAAATGATAATTATTGTCTAAATAAGTTATATTTTCAAAAGCATTAAAACCTGTCACATGCACTTTAAACTGAATACACCCCGTCCGCCTTGGACAGTTGATAACCATGGTGATATTCCCTCTTGATAATTGATTAGAATTATCTAAATGTTTGTTGATTGTGTTAAAACATGTTCAAAACTCCATCATGTGACTTGACTACGTAGAAGCTGTAGAAATGTAGAAAGGCCTTTGAGGAGCTACTGGAAGTCGGTCGAGACTGAACCTAAAGGAGAAGCGGCGTTGAAAGTTAACCCGGGTGTCGAATGATTGGTTTTCCGCAGCTGGGACTGGGTGACGAGCCAAAGCGGTACTATTCGACGCTGCCAGGGCCCCTGCGCGCCAGAGAGAGAGAGGCCGTGAGCGGGCGCCGGAAAGAGGAGAGCAGCCACGGGGGAGGTGTCCGACACTCTCTGTACCAGTCCCCGCACCTGCTGCTGCTACAGGGCTTCAACCGCCAGGTGAGCTGCTGAAGAGCACCCCCAGCTCTCTCCCATATTTGCGCATGCGCAGGTTGACTCAACTTTGATCTACAGTAGAAGTGGGGAATTGTCACTAGCGATTTGAGTGACAAGAATTTGGTGTTATCCAATCAGGAAACTGTACTAGGGCTGAATGATTGTGGAAAATAATCTAATTGCGATTTTTTTTTCTCAATATTGCGATTGCTATTAAATATGCGATTATTGTTGCAAGTCCTCTTCTCATGTATTTTTCACCTAACACAAGCAATAAATCAGTCTGTTTCATAATGAACAATATTAGATTAATTTGACTTGTACTGCACTTCTTAAAAACTGTCTGAACTTAACAGTACAGTCTATAAGTAAAAGATAAAACTCACTGATCCAGGCAGTAACATCACCCATACTAAAGTGCAGGAAAATTAAGAACAAACGTCTGCTTTAACTAGTTGGAAAGGTTTTAGGAAATCAAACTCCCAATTAATACAAAATTACAAAATAAACTATTAATTATTTATTTCGGCCAATCAAATCCCCGTCTGAGCTGCGACTTGTAGTTGCTTCAGATGCGCGTCATTGATGGACACGGAGAGGCCAGATGGAGCACACGCCAAAACACAGTGGAAATAGGAGCAGCATTTTGGTTTTGGGGATGTAACTTTGGACAATATGGAGAAAGAGAAGAACATTGACGCAAGGAGACGGGACATGAGGCCAAACACAGACACGTTTTTTTTCCCTCTTTGACTCGCTCTCTGACTCCATTTAGTGACATTTCATCTTAAACAGCACAATTCCAAAATAAGACAAGACACGGAGTCCTGCCTCGGATCGTAGTTACCAACCCTTTTCATACAGCAGTTTAGTGTTTATATCTAGCGTCTGTACGGAGCACATATGCGGTAGATGCAAAGGTAAATAAAGGCACATTGCCTCCGCGGATACTTAATGGTCATGAACCGTCATTATGCGATAAGTTCTTTATCCACAACATTCCTAAACTGAGCCACAAACTACGCTTTACTCTTTACAAGCAACACAGGCTCACCTGGCTATATCTGTGTGGAGGAGACGTGTGAATCTGGAGGTGATGGAGTTTCTGTGATCATCAGAGCGTGTAGTAGCGGCGACGGAATGGCGTGATTAGCGCTGCGGCTAACGCAATGCTAACGGAGAAGAAAGCAATAGTCCTTCGCGGTGGCTGCATGATAAACGCTGATATTTTCACTGTACATCCACAATCTACCGCGCACCTTAACTAGACTGAGACGTAAACAAAAGCACGCGGCGGAGCGGACTTTGCTGCCGTATCTCGCTGCTCCATTCACTTCCAAAATCGCGTGCCCCGCTATTACAAAATCGCGTTGTGTAATATCGCGATAAAATTGCAAATGCAATTAATCGTTCAGCCCTAAACTGTCCCCCACAGGTGCTCCTCTGCTGATATGAGCCATGAAAGGTGTCTGACATGTCTACTCATGTAACTGTTTTGGTGGGACTCGTGTGTGTGTGACGCAAATCTTTACAAAAAACGGGAAGGCTTTCATCATATCTCGCACTCATCAGAATTGTTTAGTCTGAGGCTTCATCCAAGTGAGGGAATATAAATGTTGTCAAAAAGCCCTTGTGTCTGTGCTCTTTGTATTGTGTTTAAAAATCGCAAAATATTTTAAAACCCTCTAGTAATACAGCATAAATTCATTTCTCTGATTGGCTGCTCTGTCTGCTCAATCGTGTGCATCTTGTATCTACCAGCGAGGCTAAAGTTCAACAATCAAGTCACACTACCACAACAGCGAGACATGTCTTTAAGTGTCTTTGACCACACTGTCAAATCAATACATGCCTTTCAGTCATGTGACTTTTGGAGGCCATTTTGAATACCGAAGTAGAATTATGCAGTACTCCAACATGTAACAATATCTCTACTCAGGATATAGATGAAAGACAACTGATTGTCAGTGGCATTTTTATGTACTCGTAATCATTGCTCAGTAAAAACAGCTACAGCAGGAGGATAAAAGTTGAGTGTGACGAGAGTAAATGATAGCTGCCCCATTCGCTATATTTAGCATTTAACTTTAGCTCACCAATTTTAAAGGGGAGGTGTTATGCAAAATTCTCTTTTTTATAACTTTTTTTTCCAAGCCACCCGTGAATGTTTGAGTAATGTTTGAATCTTCCCAGGGATCAGTCTTAGCGCCACCTGTGGCCCAGTGTAACCAGTCACAGATCACCAACCAGCAAAAACATGGCAGCAATTTTTTTTAATTGACAGTAGCTACTAGGTCTACAAAACTTTCAATACTTGCGTTTGGAGGCATTTTTATCCTGCACTACTTTGTTTTCCAGTAACAGCACTTTGTTACATTTTGTGTTAATGAACTTTTCAATGTTATCACTTCATTAAATGTCAAATGGCATAAACTTTGGACACATGACTGTTTATCTTTTTACACATTTTAAAGTAAACATATAACGTATCATAATTACTTACTGTATTGCAATACGTATCGGATCAGCCCCTGAGTATCGTGATACGTATCAGATCGTGATGAAAGTGTATCATCCCACCCATTGTAGCTACGCAGAAGGAAAAGCTGGGGAAGTGTGGGGGAAGGGCTAAGAGAGAGTGCTCTTGGTTAACCAGGAAGTGTAGCTGAGGGAGTATATTTTAGATAAACTTGAAGTTTACCTGCTTAAAGCTATTTATGCCAAAATAGTGAATCCCCCTCTGTGCTGTGCTGCAGGACTGCCTGGTGTACCTGCTGAACAGGGAGCAGCACACAGTGGGGCAGGAGACCCCGTCGGCCCGGCCCAACATCTGCCTCTTCTCCCCGGACATCATGCCCCTGCACTGCCGCCTGCGCAGAGTCCCCACTCCCCGGCGCCATGGCAACAGCAGCGCGAAGGCCGGCGAGGAGGGGGACGAGCGGTTCAGCGTGGCCGTGGAGCCCGTGCTCAACGCCACCGTGCTGGTCAACTTCTCCCGCTGCGAGCGCTCCACCACCCTGCGCCACGGGGACCTGCTCTCGTTCGGAGCGCACTACATCTTCCTTTACAAGGACCCCACGGGGGCCAAGCCGCTGCCCGCCCAGACTCTGGCCCGCCTGCGCTCCCTGGGACAGCTGTACGATACCGGGGGCGAGGAGGGCGGAGAGGGGGTATGTAAAATGTGCGGCTCTGTGCTGAAGGACAAGGCGGGGCAGGTGTCCAGCGTGCCCGCGGTCCGACGCAGCTTTAAGCCGCACCTGGTGAAGCCGCGCAGCATCGGGACGGCAGTGGGCATGGCCGTGGCCACGCCTCTGAGCGTGGGCGGGGAGGGGGGCGGAGCCAGAGGGGCGGGGCAGAAGAGACGCTTACAGCTGGAGTTCGAGCAGGCACACGAAGACCAGCTGCTGAATAGGATCGTGTCACTCATCGAACCCGGAGGTTTGTGCATCTAATACACACAATATACGTACATTCTAAAGGGGGTCTTGTCGCTCGGGATTAGAATGACAGAGGGACCACAGGTAAAAAGTGAATATCACTGACGTCCTCGGAGTTTCTGCCCGTGTGAATCTGCCATGTCAGTGATTGGAAGGTAAAAAATCCTCAGATTTTTACTTTTAGGGTAATTCTGCAAACTCCGAGGTCCTCAGGTAATTCTAGTCCCGCGCAAACACGTTGGAGTTTGGTCAGTTTTAACCAGCGTAATAAATAAGGGCAAGATCGACTTTAAAACTTAATTTTACCAATATATTTATGTCCGCATTTAAACTATAGTAATAATATAATGCATCAAAGCATTACTCTGACACTAGCCTGGCCTTAGCCGTCATCTCAGTGGCCGCGTTACATCGGTTGAATTTCAACCTTCCATTCAGCGAGCGGGGGAGGCGGGCGTTGTAGGTGACGTTAAGCATTTGCGCCACATTTGCTGGTTGTAGTTTGGTAATGGCGGCGGATACGAAAGTAATGGATCCGTTCTGGCTCGGCTCCCAAATATCCAGATATTAAAATTGAAGCCTTGGAATGTGCCAGGAATGCTCCCAAGAGTTATGATAGCTGCTTCACTCACTCGTGCGCCGTGCCGTAAGAAATAGCCTCTTGCGCAAAAGAAAAGCTCATAAACAAACCTGAGAGTTGGCGCTTGCATCACAGGTTAATAAAAGGCTTGTCATTATCGGTCCATCAAATCGAGAAAAAAAAAGGCAGTGAAAATTATTGAATTACTGACATCCCGTGTGAAAAATCTTGATGATTTCAGTTTTACCGACATCCCCAGGTCATTATAATCCTGTGCGAATAGGGCTTATGTTGTTCTCTCATCAAAAACAGACCTGGCACTAGCGCAGCTTTGAGTAATCTTTGAATCTTGTCCAGAGGCTATTCTTAGCAGAAAATGCTTTCCTCGCCTCTTGATCTCTTACGAAGCTTAATCCTCTCATCGTGGAGTAAGAACAGTCGCCATAGCTTCACTATAGCCACCCAGGCACTTTATTGAAACAGCTGTACAGGAAATGTGAGCAAGATGAGAGGGGTGGGAGGAGCTTAGAGCTAGTTTGCTGGAAGTAAAACTAATGGGTATTTTTATTCAGCCTTTTCTAACCAACAAAGTAAAGATGTGTTTGAGATTATTGCCAGATACTTACATAAGGCCCACTCTTAAAAGCTTAAAACTTCCGCGTAGGCGCATTGGGTTGCCTTGTGTACAAAATGCGTGATATAAATAAACATGCCTTTCCTTGCCTTCGATGTTGGTTCCTTGTCAAACACAGTCTCTGTGCAACTGGCTTTTAAACTCGGCTAACTTCCTGTTTCCTGTCCTCGTTTTAATTAGAATCAGCCGTGTCTTGCCGTAAAAGCAGGACGTGGCAGAAAACATGCAGCTAACATGTTAAAACCAGTACGCACAATGTAATTACTTCGGCTGAGACTTTTATGTTTATAAATGTAGGTGTTTCGGTCTGGAAGCTAACGGCTAACATTAAGAGACATAATACTCAATGTTAGCTAATTTGCACTTGGCTTTTAGTGACATTCCTTTGAAAATTGCATAATATTATCCCTTCAAGGAATAAAACATGGCAAAAATGCTTAGACCAGGGGTGCCCACACTTCTTTGGCTTGTGAGCTACATTCAAAGTCAGCAAGGCCCAGAGAAAGTCACGGGGGGTTTTGTTTTTATTCATTTTTTTCTTATTTCATTTAAAATGAAAGCCTTTTGAATTGACCTCTTCAATAAAATGTAAGTATCATATTGCATTATAAAACAAAGAGAGCTCACGTATGTGCGTTCCCGCGTGTTTACAGAATGTGTCAGTGTCCGTGTGTCAGTCCAGGACCAAATGCAAGACAGTTTTGGAGTGACAGGACTCTGCGATCGACCCAGTTTGTGACTGACGTAATGGGTACCCCTGGCTTAGACGTTCATAGTGGGCAAGTTGGGCAAGTCAAAGATGAGTTTTGGTCTGGTGAGTTTGGGAATCACAGACTGGCGCAGTTATGCTGAGGTTAACAATAATGCAGCCTGTCGCCGCCATGAGTGGGGAGTCAGTGAATAATGGTTCTTTATATTAGCGTCCCGTCCCTTTCCTTTTAGGTTTACAGTGTTATTCCCATCATCTGAATGAACCTGTTTGTATTTCCAGGAGACGACCATAAACTGACCACAGCCTATCTGCTGTGCTTGTGCATACAACACTCGGCCTCCAGCTTTCCCCCAGGGAGCTTCGGGAAACTGCTGCTCAAGATCGTGCGCAGGATTCAGAGCATTGCCTGGGTCAGTGGTTATCCGTCTGTGTCCTGATGGAGGGGGGGTCACCTTTTTTACATTCTTTAGTATACTCAATATGTAGCTGGAATCCTGAGCAATGAGGGATCTACATTTTGTATTGGGAATTGTGTCGTATTCTATTTAGGCCACGGGAAAAGAGGCGGGACCATCAATGTTCCAAACATAAACCTCTTAACTCCACCTTAACCGTGCACGGTGGTTAAGGTGGAGGTTTTCTCCAGTTCGGCAACAAGGATGAAACGAATAAGCGACAAAAAAAAGTTACAAAACTGTGACAATATAGCAATAAAAACTTGACAAACAAAGCAACTAAAAATGATCAAAAATGCAACCAAAAAGCAATGAAAAAGCAACAGATCACTTCCATACCATCCTTTTCAAAATTAAACAATATCATGTGTTTTCAGACGTAAATTAGAAGTTTGACGACGATCCATTCATTTCAATGGACGAGAGCCTTTGCTTCACCCACAGGGGGCGCTAACCTCTGTGACGTAGACGTTGCTCCCATCTATATCAGGATGTATATCAATCAATAACATTTTTATTGAGGTTTTAAACTTGTTACAGTGTTGGCCAAACTCTTTTCCTCGCACTGCTCGGCTTGGTTGCCGATACTGTTTTGGAATGCATCTGGTCGTCGCTGCGCACAAGGAGAAAGTGTGCACTCTGCTGTCTAAAAGTATAACTGCATTTTATCATATAGTTAAACATAGGCATATTATTTCGTTATTTTTAGTTATCTGACAAAAGTATCGAGGCTAAGGGGTTTTTGAACTTGAGCTGTGGTATGAAAACTGTTCATGGGAATCCAGTGTTTCAAATGGCACAACTCTGTAAACGTGTTCTAAAATGCATGTGATTCCTGTGTCCGTTTAGCCGCGCTCTCTCCAATGTCAAAAGCAGCTCAGTGAATAGTTAAATGGCTGGATCGCATGTGCTGGACAGAGTTACAGAGTTTCCTTCTCGTGTAGGAGTAGAGTTTAACGGCGTTCTCTACCCCCCAGCGAGCCAATTAAAAGGTTAACTATTGTCTAACAGAGTTTTATCATTCACTCGGGGGGTACGACCAACAGCATCTTTTAAATGCGTCGTTAGCTTCTGTGTGAAGGGGCCCTGATCAGGAGGGACTCCATAAATGTTCGGCATTTTGTCCAAGGGCCGAGCATATCGTTCTACGTCACCCATGTAGTTGTTAAATGCTTTAAATGATCAAATCAAAACTACGATTTTAATTGGCAAGTCACAAAGGCTGATATTATTTTGGCGATAAAATCAAATATTTTGTATTTTGTTATTCGTTGTCAGAGGTGGGAATAGTAGAAATGTTTACTCATGTTACTGTGAATTTATTTTTTTACTGAAGAGTCATGTTACTTTGAACTAATTTTACTCAAGAAGAAGTTAAACGGAGACATTACAAGTAAAACGATCAAGTCAAATGAAAGGTGCATTATTGCACTGAAAAGTATTTGACCTTTCAGTTCCTGGTGGCCTATGGGACGTTCCAGGATCAATTGTTTCTGGGTTTCAGGTAGGATGTCTGTGCATGACCACGGAGACGGTTCTATCAGCGGTGAAAACCTACCAGAAACCCAGAAAACAATAAGCGGAATGCCCATTTCAACTGCGCATGCGTGGGTCAATCAGGTTCCAAATTTCGGCTACTACAGTAAACAAACATCGCCATTGAAATGTGTGAGCGAGTTCAGGTAGTGTGAACTATGTATTGAGCTATGACAGTGAACCGTAAGGCCTACAGGCTTTGGTTTAAAGACTTTAAGTCTCAAGTGAAGTTTCTTGCACATATTTAATGCTCTGTAGGCAGGAGTGGACCGCAGCGGACAGGGGAACGAGTAGAGATAGGACCTGGGATCAGCCCGACACTGACACTTTTTAAATCATTTCAATTCGTCTTGGAAGCACAGAGAAAAGTATGAAAATGCTGTTGGTGTTAAAAATAGTGGGTAAATTGCTGTGTGTCAAATTAGCGATCGATCAATCAATGGTTTTGTATAGCCCAATATCACAACAGGAGTTGCCTCATAGGGCTGATTTGCTGCGTTGTACACCATCAGATAACTCATCAGATGATGTATTTGGATCTATCTGGACACAAAAAAAAGGATTCTATGTTGTCTTTATTTCTCATCCATGTTTAAGTGTTCTGAATATCGGCGAAATGAGCCATAGTTTCAGAACCTGGACTTTGTCCAACTCTCCGTCAGTTGCTTTCATGGGTCAGAAAAAAATGGTCTGGTGTCACTTTTGACAGCATCTCTCTTCGTGTGCAAAAGCAGTTCACTTCTGTCTGTTTCTGTCTGTCGCCGTACGCAGTCCAGGTTGTAAAATAGACTTTAGGCTTATAATGTAACTCCACGGCGACTACAAATCTGCTTTAAATCATCAACTTTCCAACTTTCCAAATCAAAACTTTCTTCATTGCTTTACGCTAACTATCAATATTGTTTGGTAGCCAAAAAAAATTCCCTTACCCATAATGCAATGCACGACCCAAGATGGGCTTTCAGCTTATAGGGCTGGAAAGTCTCGTACCAGAAGCACTTCCGGTTCGTCGCTCGGATACAAACAAACAACCAGCTGTTCGAGGAGGCGGCTGAATTGAATAGTGCAAAATGCTTTGACATAGCAAGTGATTAGCCTTAGCAGTTAAACACAGAATGCCAATCAACGACCAGCTGGAGACGACCAACACCAGCACATTAAGGCACGGAGGTCCGTTGTTGATAAAATAATTTACAGAGGCAATTTATACCAAAGACTTGAGTTTATTTCACTTTTTCTTTTAGTTAAAACCTCTTAACCCCCACCTTAACCGAGCACATTTTCACCAGTTCAGCAACAAGCATAACACACAACAAAAAAGCAACAAAAACGTGACAAAAAAAGTTATATGATAAAAAAGCGACAAAAAAAAGTGAAAATGTACTTGTTTAAAGTGGGGGTTAAGAGGTTATGACCATATTTAGCTCGTGGTTTGTTTCACAGTTCTGTTGCAGTTCTGTTCAAATTCTCGCACTTCCGCTTTCCAGCCCTATTGATCAGGGAGCGTCTTAGTGGTCACTGAAAAGTCAACATAAAATGTTTTTAAAGACAAAAGAAAAAGGAAAATACTGTTTGTGTGGTAGGACAGACAAAAGTATCTGAAAGTTTTGACATTTCCCATAAATTATTTATGGTGTATTTACATTTTTTAAAATCTTTTATTTCCTGAGATAAGCCGCAAAAATATTAACTGAAGTGTAAATTAATCAAAAATGAACTCGTTTCCATCTGTCACATGAAGCTTTTGTCACTTACAGATTTACTCACAGTGGGAAGAGTAACCAAATGTTTCCCCGCAAGTATTTCTAAAACCCCCAAATTCTCAAACTGATGGCAGTACTTGAAAGAGAAACTGCAATGAGACGTTATTCCTGTGGGAGTTAGCTGAACGCCTGTCCGGGGCAGTGAGGAGGTGCTGCTCCTACGCACATGCTGAAAGTTTAATGAGCGCCTAATTGCAGAGTGCCTGTGTGTGTGTCTTGCAGGAGAAGACAAAGGAGCTGGCGCAGAAGCAAGCTCAGCAGTGAGTATCACTTTACTACCACCGGAACCACGTGGAGCTGTGTCGGCTGGTTAAACGCTTTCCTTTTGCCTTTACACAAAGAAAGCTGGTCCCCTTTATGTTAAACCCGACAATTCTGACTTCGTAGACTATTTGATTTTTTTTTTCAACATTTCCTAGCACATTGATTCACACTTACTCAAGAAAATATACCAAAAGAAACTAGAGAGGTGGGCCGGATTCGGACCCCCAAGCAATCTTGTCCAGCCCTCGACTCTTTCCAAAATTTAGAATTTTTCGTGGCCAAATTGTCTCTATCAGAGGCACTGTGTGACGATCACCTGGTCATTCAAAAGTGACATCAAAATAAATCCAGAAAAACTGCCAAGTCAATGCAGTTTGAATGAAAAGAAGCAGAGAGAAGGGTGATCTTATGCTACAGTATCTGCCCCTTAGTTAACTTTATAATCACTTTACATCAGTTCTGTTATTCTGTCTCTTTTATTTTATTTTTTATTTGTTTTTACATTATTTGCAATTACCATCAAGCGAGAACGTAGAACGTTGAGCAGACTCAATTATCAAGGTGTTTTTTTTACACATAAAATGTTGCATAGTGCACCTATAAGTACTTTAACTTAAAGGTGCACTATGCAACTTTTGATGTGGAAAACTAATTTGTGTCTATTTGACCTTGTGGTGACCCATTGTATGAGTGGTCAGCATGGCGCCTTTACTTTCGATCACGGTGGTCTCTAGGACGCTCCAGGATCAATTGTTTGGAAGGTTTACCCTGCGGATGGACCCTCTCACCAGAAAACCTACTAAACAATTGATCCTGAAACATCCTAGAGACCACCGTGATCGAAAGTAAAGGCGCCATGCTGATCACTCATACAGCCACAGGGTCACTACAAGGTAAAATATGCACAAATATCAACTTTTTTTTTCACGCAAAAAGTTGCATAATGCACCTTTTAGGTAAAAAATTGACTGGGCTACCTTTACTTGTTTTTTACGTTGTTTTGAGTGAGAGTAGTTCAACCGCTCCGAGATCCCCTGTTTCAGCCGGATTGTTTAGACCGGCCTAAAGTGCTGTGGTTGGGTTCACACACTTCCCAAAAGAGCCGCTGTATATTTCCCAGACCCTAACCCTGAACCCTAACCCCCTAACCTTAATCTTAACCCTAACCCTAATCTAAACCCAATTCTAACCCTAAAACCACATCTTGACTCTCAAACAGTCCTTCACATAAGTGAGGACAACCCAAAATTTCCCCTTTCACTAAAAAAAATATGAACAAAACTGAGCTCCCAAACAAAGATTTTGCCAATCTCAGCTTGACTTCCTCTGACCCCGTGATGAAAGTGACCCCTGCTGCCCTGTGTTCACAGCCAGGACCCGGCCTCCCTGTCTCTGCTCAGCATCTCAGACTTGGTGCCCGACCTGCAGACCATCTTCTTCTGGATGTCCAACTCCATCGAGATCCTCTACTTCATCCAGCAGCGCACACCGGGCTATACGCACACCATCGAGAGCATGCAGGGTACGGCCACTCACACATGTACACGGAGAAGATATTACTCAAGTGCAAGAAATAGGCAGTAATGGGTAACCCTGCTCCGTCTGCGTCCAGGATCTAAAGAGTCGTTGCTATCGGCGACCATCTCAGCCAACGAGGAGGCCATGACCATTCTGGAGGAAGTCATCATGTACACCTTTCAGCAGTGTGTTTACTACATCACCAAGGTAAAAGTCTATGTAACAGCATAGTGACTAGAAGTTACTACATAATTCAAGATAATTGACCTTTAGCAAAACCCTGCCCCTAAACGGTCATTGTCCACTCATACATCCTAGCAACCATTACCATGTAAGAAAGCCCTGCGTCAAGCCACATAAATGACAGAAATGCCTTTAGCTCACAGCTTGTTCCTACAAATGTACACATTTTGTTGGCCGTCGAATCCCGGATCCCATTTAAATTGAACGTTTCATCCCCCATACAAATGAATAGGAAAGACGGGCGCAATACTAATGTACGGTGAGGTACGTTTTGTCCTTTTCATGGCATTTATATGAATAAATATAAATGTAAATGTTCTTTATCATTGACATATTATAAGATGATGTTTAGTTACAAAAGCAGAAACGTAACTGAATTTGAGTTAGCATTTAGCTACACGACACTTTTAGAAGCTAATTTGTATCTAAAGTGAAATCTCCAAAGGTCTGTACATTCATTAAGGATTTCTAACAAGGCTTTGACCTAAATGTGGTCAATGGGTTAACAACAGCTGAAAACATCTGGATCGTTCATAATTTGCAATGCCTGGTGGCTAATGCTAACTGTTATAAAAAAAATACATTGAGCAGGCTAATGCTAACAGACTGTGAAAAGTTCTTTGAACTAACTTGCTAACTGTCGGCATTCCGCATACGTTCAAACGCCCCTTGTCCTTTTCATCTCTATGCATTCAAACCAATTAGGTTTAGCTAACTAGCTAACATCACAGTAATGCTTATATTTTATCAATACTAGACTAGAAGACATTAGAAGAGAACTGCAAGAGATGTGAAAGAGAATGACTCGTCCACACGACTGTGCTAGTTGCATTTTATAGTATAGAGGTTTTTTTACCCCCGTTTTCACCTGAGGTCGGTGCTTTTGCCTCGATAATTATTGTGACACCTTTGTTGCATATTTTGAGTATTTATTTTGAGTATATCCCTCCGCTGCACATTGCAACCCCTTTTTCTGGAGGAAATTGAGCAGGTATTGCCCCAAAGAGAGTCAGTAACCAGCTATGACTCCATCAGCGTCAAGAAGCTCAATTGAGCTAGCAACAGTAGCTAAGGGGGCTGGGCTTTTGTGAAAGGTCAATTATACTTTTATATTTTTTTTACACATTTTTGTAATGTAAATCTTTTTAAACTATACTTTGAGGGCAGGTGAATGTGCATATTCTGCTTTTAGCTATAACGTAAAGCAGACGAGAGACTCCAAACAGCTCTGAGGATTTACAGCAAAGTCACGCCTGTTCAGATGACCTGTCAGTGACCTCTCTGTTTCAGGCGCTCTACGTGGTGCTGCCGGGCCTGTTGGACTGTAACCCGTTCCCAGTGGACGGTTCAGAGCCATGCTGGAAAGGAGGCGTGGGGTTTCCTGAGCCAGTGCGCAGGGTCCTGCAGGTGAGCTCCACACCAATGGCTTCCTAAGACCTACCGGAGGAGCGAACAGCCTAATGTTGACATGACAAGGGTGTAAAAGTAGTGCTAGAGTTTTGAAAATATTTCATGAATATTACTCCCTTCCCCTGTAGTCCCTAGATAACATGTTCAAAACAAATATTGATTTAACAGTTAAAAAAAAACATTCAACGTGATTTAAAAGTTGAAACAGATGCAGTATAAGGGCTGCCCTATGATATAAATGCTACACCTAATCTAGTTTGAATTTGTGTTAGCCCAGACCTAGTTTCAGCTCGGTTATCCTGGAGTTTCTGAAATGGTTAATATCGTATGTCATGTCCATCTTGCCTTTGTAATCCATTCTCTTTCATAAAAATCCTCACTAAGCTGCTTAATCATCTGTGTTTCTTATGGCACACACAATTACAGCAGACAAGGCTGAAGCAAAATCACTTCTCAAACCATAATTAGCAAACTGTTCAACTGCCGTTATTTGTGTTTCCAGGGGAACTTATTTTGTATATAATGGGGTGGTGCAGCAGTTAGCGCTTGTGCTTCACAGCTAGAAGGTCCCAGGTTCAATCCCCGGCCGGGGTGAGTTTACGTGTTCTCCTCGTGTCTGCATAAGTTTCTCCTACTAAAAACATGTACAATAGGCCAGAAGCAATGTGAGTGGGTGGTTGGTGGTGGTCGGAGGGGCCAATGCATGTTGTTTTCTCTAACTCACTCAAACTGAGACCAAACTTCTGAGGAGAAGTGAAATTAAGCCTTTACAAACAATTATGAGTGAATCTCGTATTCGTTTTGCACTTCTCCTTTCACGTGTCGTTCACCTGTTTCACACTGTGCGTGTCCAGGTGTTCCAGAGTTCCCAGGAGCTGCTGCAGGGCTACCAGGTCCACCCGGAGGTCCAGGCTCAGATGTTCGCCTACCTCTTCTTCTTTTCCAACGTGTCTCTGTTCAACCAGCTCATGGACAAAGGTGAGACACGACAGGATCGGGGATTCAATTGAATCGATAACAGTAAGGTAGCGCTGATCGGTCAGGAGGGATGCATAGGGAGCGGCACAATATGTTGCAAAACTATTGTCATCACAATAATCAATGATGCAAAATCAAAAGACTAAAATTCAAAAGTCTTATATCTGACTTTGCTAACACGACCTAAAACAAAAACGTACAGTCATTTGAAAACGTGCTATTGTTTGTTTTTAGTCATTATTATTATTAGGGCCGGGACTTTAACGCGTTAATTTAGATTAATTAATTACACAAAAATAACGCGTTAATTTTTTTTGACGCATTTTAATCGCACTTGTTTTTACAACGCGGAACGTTTCTCACTGGATGAGTTTAGGCGGACCGATTATACTGAAGCACCAACTTGTAGCGCAGTCAACATATAATTTATGTTTAACATTATTTATATTGTAAACGCAATCCGGTGTGTACTTTGTTGTTATTTACGCGCCCAGCTGATGGCCCTCCAGCTGAGGCAGGCGCGCTCATTGTATTTCTTCACGCATGTGTGCGCGCGCCCTCGCTCCCAGTCACACGACACGGACTATTCCTCACATGGACTAAAGCCCGGGTTTGAAGCGGGTACACGACTCTGAAAGACTTGGAGTTTCTGGATACTGCTCAACAGAACCGGTGAGAGTTTTCCATTACGTTTGTTTTCGGGTTGCGTATGTGCCTGGGCGGGCGCGCGCTTCAGCTGCGACCTCGCGCTAATAGTTTACGTGCCTTTAAACCAGCTGTTGCTAAATCAACAAAGTCTGTTATGGCCTCTGAAGCAACAATAAACAATATTTTGTTGCTTAAGCTCATGTATTCAGTCATTATTCAATGGTATACTAAAAATCCATATGAAAAAACGTACTTCTCACTGTTCTCAGGTCAAATATTTATATGCGATTAATTTCGATTAATTAATTACAAAGCCTGTAATTAATTAGATTAATTTTTTTAATCGAGTCCCGGCCCTAATTATTATCCAAATTCACTTCATTTTAGCCTTGTTTTGTTTGTTTGTTTGATCTTGTTTTGACCCAATATGATGAAAAAAAAACAAATGGTGGTGATGGGGATTGTCTTTTCTCATATGGTACAGCCATCACATCTCTGCGTCCTCTTGCCCTCGTCAGCATTTCGACAGACTAACCCATTGCACTTGTCCTCAATGCCCTTCTTCTCCAGTCTACACCCCCTCCTCCTCCTCCTCCTCCTCTCCACCTCCTGTGCGTTCTTCCATCCATCTGGCCATCCCGGGGTGAGACAGCGACACGGGGAAGGGCGGCGGAGGGGGGAGGGGAGGGGACGGTGAAGGTTACAAGAGCATTTGACGGTGAGGACAGTGTTAATGATGTTTGGTCTCCAGGCTACTATAACCTTACAATGTGATGGTATGATATTGTGGACAGAAATGCAGTTTATTATCAAAAACACCAGAAGCTTTAAGTGTGACTATTATTAAAACCTGCATATAGCAGGTTCAAAAGAAGATACGTTTATTTGTAGAGCACTATTCATACAAACGTAGCTCAAAATGTTTTACAGTTAAAAACATGGATTTACATTTAAAAGGCAAAGATAATCCATCAAAAAACAAGTAATGGGTGAAATGATTTCAGTTGCCATATACACAGCTGAACAAAGCGCTCGTCTCACATCTTCAGAAAGTCCTGACTCTGGGACCAGCAGGAGACCTCTCTCTGAGGTTCTCACCGTGTTTAGTCCGGACTCCGGGACCAGCAGGAGACCTCTTCCTGAGGTTCTCACCGTGTTTAGTCCGGACTCTGGGACAGCAGGAGACCTCTCCCTGAGGTTCTTACAGTAGAGCTGAGATGGTCCATGTGGCTCCAAAGTGTCAGAGATGTACTTTGGTGCGAGACCAGAGACTTGTAACAAACAGAGCTGTTTTAAAGTCTGTTCTCTGAGCGACGAGAGTTCAGTGCAGAGACCTGAGCACTGGACTAATATGTCCATGACAGCTCGTCTAGATGGGCCAGTGAGCAGCCGTTACAGTAGTCTAACCTGATGGAGACAAACTCGTAGATTAGTCTCTCTAAATCAGGCTTAGACACAATACTTTTGATCTTGGCTCTGTATGTTATGTTTAGATGGCTGCGGATATTGTTGACCGGCACGTAGGCTACTATCAAGTGCTCTCACTGCTAAAGGCTGGAGACGTCAGCCACAGTTGCACCCACCCAAAAACACAGCAGCCGGTGACAGAAACCAGTGTGCAGAGCGCTAATCTTATCCATTTTTTAATGTCCAAGTTGGGGTAAAAGCTCAATTACTTCCTAATGATAATAGTTACATTACATTGCCTCAAAGTTCCAGGAAACCTTGGACAGCGCTGCGTTTGATGTCATGTCACAGTAAGAAGGAAAGTCAAAGTCAGGTTATCAATACACCTTCACTACATTGTCGTGATCATTTTACCTCTCAAATTGCCTTCACTACAAAATGACTTGCTAAAGGATGTTTTCCGAAATCTTGTACCTATGCAAAAAAGTATTTAAAAAAAAATCCCGTATATAGCATAATGTGTGACCTTTAGCCAAGATAGCTGACTAAACCAGACATCTTCATACCGCACACACACACACGCGCACACACACTAATGGACACACTGTAGTTGTGGGGACCATATGTCTTCATTAGCAAAAGGAGACAGCACAGATCACATGCACGGGCAGAGGGAAGGAGAAATCCCTGCTTCCCGGTCGGACCCACTCAGCCCCCCTCCGCACCCCCCCTGTCCCACTCCGGAGTGTGTGTGTCTGGCTCTCCTCTGGGCTGCATATTGATAATCTTGCCCTCGGGGTGTCCATGGTAACAGTGCAGTGAGGGTTCGCAGGTTACCGCTGACGTAGCATCCTCCCTAACACATGCTCTGCTAGCCAAGCGCACACTCACTAGCCACGCATCGCATTTGGAGCGCGGAGAGGTCGAAGTGAAGCAATCCCCCACACGAGGGCACGCGGTGGTCCGATAGGTTTTAGGGCTGCGAGTCAAAATCACAGTTTAAACGTTTGCAATGAGCAAATCTTGACGTAGACCCACAATGGCTTTCCACAGTCCCACAAGCGCTTGCATTGTAGATGTATTTTGTTCTGAACTTGTTGAACACAATCTGCAAACATTTAAATATAATGAAGAATGAAGATAAAACCCCTGTCCTTTTCTTTCATCGTGTTGAAATGTCATCCTCCTAAGCCACAAAGTAGCTCTCTGCCGTGAGAGGAAAGAAAAACCGAGGTGCTCTTTCTGCGTCAAAATACCTTCTTTACATTTTCTTCAAAGCTTTTGTTTCAAGGGGCTAAGAAATGTAAAAAGTCTTTAAAAACATTGTGCATAGGCTCTTTCTTTATCCCATGTGTAGACTATGTTAGACAGACAAATTAGTATTTTTCCAGAATTGTGCTGCTCTGTCTGGTTATAGAACATTGTATAAGAACCAAGAAGTCCAGAGCAAAGCATTGTGATCCATTACGATCCACGTCCCCATTCCCCCTGTGCATTAATGAGGTTTGTTCTCTAAACCTGTGGTTTTGACCAATGCTCCAAAAAGACTTGAAGTCCTAAGACTTGACTTAGGACTTGCCTTTTGTGACTTGAGACTTAACTTGAGACTTCAGCCCAATAACTTGCAATGACTTCCTGCAACAGTATATTTATTAGGGATTCAAGTTTGACCAATGAAAGACAACAGGATTCACATGCTCTTTTGGTTTCCCGACAAAGCGCTTCCAAAGGCAGGAGAAAATGTGGGTTTCTTTGGCTGCATTAAAACGATTCCTACAGTAAGTCTACTAAGGTGAAGATTTATAATAGACTTCAGAGAAGTTTATTGAGGACAGGAGAACTTTCAAAACAATGAACTGTAGCTACGCCGCAGTAGACGTGCTGTAGGCGATGAGAATGTGCAATGCAAATCTCTTTTCTCTTTTTCTTCACACGTGCAGGTGTTCACACAAATTTGTACCGCATTTAGTGGCTATTTTACGCAGCCATACAGGGGCTGGGGCATAGGGGAGCCCCTGACTCAGAAACGGTCTGAATAAGCAAAAATAAGACATATTATAGTTATATTTAAGACTGCATGGAAAAGAAGCTCATATATAAAAGACTCTTGTTTCATCTTTTTGTGAAAGCGCTCCAGTCTGTAATTGATTATGTTGTGTTGGAGGTAGAATCGAAATGTGTCCTCTAAGGCTGCAGCTAACGATTATTTTTCTATCGATTAATCTATAGATTATTTTTTCGATTAATCGATTAATCTATAGATTATTTTTTCGATTAATCTATAGATTATTTTTCCTTTTACCGATTATTTTTTCATTTAAAATGAAGGGGAAAAAATTGACGTAGGCCAGTATTTTCAAATGGCATGGCTTTTATTTAACCAAATAAAATTATGGCTCAATGTGCAACTCAGTAGCCTATAAAATGTGCAATTTCTGGAACACTCACTGTAAACATTTGAATAAAAGTAAAATTATTGCTTATTTGCTTTAAAATGCGCAAAATAAAAAATAAATAACCAGCACACAACAATGATTGTATGATTAAAGTTAATTGTTCGTTTGTACATAACTGTTAATGTTGTACAAAGGTAGTTTAGTTAGTTACACAACTAACGTTATGTAGCGTTAGACACGCGCGTTTTTGACTCCTCTCAGAGCGGAACAGTGCTTTAGTTTATGAATTTACAACGCAGATACAAATAATACATTAATGTTTTTGTGTAATGAAAATTACTCACGCGGCCGATTGACTGGTTGATGGCATGAACGCTGTCGGGTGTTTTCGTTTTAAATGTTCGTTCATAGCCGTTGTGCTGCTGTGGTAGGCCATTTCCGCTCGACACAGTGTGCATAAACAACATTATTTGGCCGTTTCTGGAAATACTCCCACACTTTTGATTACTTTTGGCGTGCCTTTTTCCCCTCGCTCGCATCGCGCGCCGCCATGATGTAAACAAGCGACGCGTCGACGCACAAAAACTGCGTCGACGTATTTACGTAATCGATGACGTCGACTACGTCGACGCGTCGTTTCAGCCTTAGTGTCCTCCTTATTTATAGAGCCTTTATAGAAAGATAAACTGTGTTTATCCTGGCGCCATTAATCTGTTAGCATGCCACTTGGGTAAAAATAGAGGCTTGCATATTGTATTTAGCATATTCAATTCCCCCCTGCTGCCAATGGAGGGCGATCCAACCAATTCAACCAACCTCATTTCTATGAACAGAAACTATTTAAAGTTATTGTAAATGAAATATCACCGCTGAGGTGCCCAAAAGCATTTATGCAGGATACGTCCTTTTTAATGAGCATTTCTGAAAACGGTTCTGGTTTTGTTGTCTTGTTTTGGACTATAGTGGTCCAGTGTCTGCATCAGCTCCTTATGCTCCATGAAGTCACACATGCCCCTCTGAGCCGATCACGTCTCCCGTTAGCAGGCCTGTGTTAGTGAGCAATGTATTATGAAACGCCGGTCAGAGGGTCAGGTGCCCGGGCACTGTTAGATTAGGTTATGGCCAGACATAAGCCTCTTACTGAAGGGGGAGCCCAGACATATGGTAACAATGTGAATCGTTATGGATGCACTAGCAGCAAACTCAACACACAACACCCCGAAGGTGTTCAGCTGATTGACACGCTTGACCTGACGTGAACCTAATGCTCCGGGAAAATGCTCTTTGGAGTATGATATTATACTAAACTGACTAAACTTTTTGTCTATAGACATTTCATAAGAGAGTCCATAAAAATCTGTGTTGAATGAAAAATCTAATCTTTATTTCTGTTTAAAGGTGGTTTATGCAATATATATTTATAAAATATTTATATGGAAAAAAACAATGGCGCCATGCTAACCAGTTATACAGCAACTTTTCCACATCAAAAGTTGTATAATGCACCTTTAAGGCGAGACACGGCAGGTGTACACGTCACGCCATGGTCAATCTTTATGTTTCCAGCTAGTTTTCTCCCTTAACATCTTTGCCCTGCTTATTGTGAGACATTTTCCAGGAAATAAGTACAACAGCTGCGCTCCCTTGTCCTTCACGCACATATTCATTCACAAATATGGACAAGTTTGGTATCCACGTGTAGCACGAAAGGCGACCGCGCAGACGCTGTAATCCAAACGTGGCCATTTTCTTTCTGGCAGACAGCTGTGGCTAAAGATATGAGAACATTTTCAGTACATTTTTTCATCGAGAGCAAAAGTTTCAAATTGATATGTATGTTAAATTCATTTATTCACTTGCAGTCTCTTGTCTTAAACATTGTACTGAAATCATAAATCAGCAAAGCATACATTTTTCTACGATACTTTGTCCACAAACCTGAAACGAAAGACCTGTTAACCTTTTCCCCATTGCCCCACCGTTCCATCTCTTCATTAGTATTCCGCACAGGCCTCTTCACCGCGGGCCGTTACGATTGTTTGTGAAAGTTCAATATCAACTTCATTAAAAATGGATGTGACCTGCCGTAGCATGCAGACAAATGGATATGAGCGCGCTGCGTCTGGTTTCATCCGTTTGATTACACCAGCAGAGCTATGGATTTTGGATTGTGCTACGTGTGCTGTGCGTGTGTGTGTGTGTGTGTGTGTGCTGTGTGTGCTGTGTGTGTGTGGAGGGTATGTCACTTATTTCTAAAATGTGCTGTACACAGTTGGTGATCTTTATAACACAGGATATGGTCGCATTGGGGTGTATTTTATTTACTCTTTACTTATATTTGGTGTTGTTAAAGGTCCTGACCTGTACCAATTGTTTTATTTGTTGTATTATCAAATCAAAAAAGCTTATAAACTGGTTGTAGTCCAAACTCATATATAACCATTGTCCTCACAAAGTTTATGAGCACATTTTACAGCGTTCAGAGGGCGGAGCGGCTTTAAAGTTTGCAACAGCTAGCCCTCTTTGCGTGGAGTATTTTTGGCTAATTTCCTGTTGGCCAGTGTTCGGGAGCGACTACTTCTGGTCCAAATTGTCACCAGTAAATTAAAAATAAGATTTCAAAGAATTAAGAAAATTTACATAAACAATATTAAGCCGACTGTGCTTTTTGAAAATGTGTTCAGATCATGGAGTTGTTTTACTTTTTGCTAGCATCAGATTAACGTTAGCCTTTAGCTTCAAGGTTAAACCATCTGCATTCATAAACGCAGAAGTCTTCTCCAGTGGGGTGTTTACACTCTGTGTGAAGTTTGTGTGTTAGTTAAAGTGATTATCCGTGTGTATACTTATTTCAGCGAGACACAACTCTTACAGGAATTGGCTCTGTGCACGGAGAATTTTTTCAGTTGGCCATTGTAGGTAAAGACAATTAATGTGAACTGAGGAGCTTGTTTTCCTGAGATTGTCCCTATCTTGTCCCCAGTTGGATTGTGTTCATGTCCTTTTTATGTAGCAAAGTAGGGACTTTTATCACTGATTAGCGTCTCAAAAGATAAACGTTTTTTATTTTTGCTAGCACATGTCTCTCGCAAATTTGTTACTCCGAAGGACTACAGTTCACACTACACTCAAGAACGTGGCAAAGTTTAACTAAAAAGCTCACATTAAACGATAACTGAACAAAACAGCTGATTTCAGATGTCAGGTGCGGAAGTCTGAAAAAAGCTCATAATACAGTACACTCTGGAGAAGCGCTCTCTTCTCTTTACGAACGTCTCCAAACACAGGATACTGCAAGGGGGGAAACATGGATTTGACTTCTATAGAATTGGTTTGAAATCTGGTATGTCTTATATAAATGTCTTATATTAGGCAGGACTGTCATATCCTGATCAAATGTATTTACATTTGTATTCACTTATTCCACCTTTGTTCAATTAGGAGAGTCCTTGGTTACTTATGAGGCTACTTTGACTCTTTGCCTCAGAGGGGACACTATTGTACATGCTCTTAGAAGTAGGGGAAACTCTCACATTATTCTTTTTTTTTCTCTCTAATGTTCATGTGGGCCTGTTTAAAGTGTGCACTGTGCATTGCCTTGATATAAATCGAGATATTACTGATTGCTTATGTGCCCCTCCCCCCTCCGTTAGGCCCGTTGCGGGGCTGGTTCCAGCGGTCCAAGGTGCTGCAGATCCAGGCGTGTCTGCGGATGCTCATGGAGTGGGCCAGCCGCTCCAAACTGGGCCACATGGCAGACAAGTTCTTCACCAAACTCAACAGCGCCGTGTCCATCCTGGCCACCGCGCCCCAGCAGCTGACACAGGTACGGGCTGTGGTCGGGGGGTAAAGGCTCAAGACAAATGGGAGCCAACTGATTCACTTTCTGTTATCCCTGGAAGTGCAGCAAAGTGAGTGCTTCCATAAATAAGCAAACAAGTATTTCCAAAACGTCACCAAACAGGGTATCTTGCCTTTATCTTCCCGATACAAGTACTTTAACAATACTTGGTTTAAGAAACAAATACCTTTACTAAATTACTCGGGTGTCCTCTAGAACCATAAAACAAACATATGGTTAATTGAAGTAACTAAAATAAAAATTAAAAATAAGTTTTCAATACTAAACTTTTGTTTACACTGGTATTACCTTAAAGGTTCATTACGCTATTTTTTAAGCAGATGAAAAGTTGATAGTAGTGCCTATGTAACTTACAGTGACCCAGCAGCAGCTCAGCATGGCGCCTTTACTTTCCATCCCGTTGGCCTCTAGGATGCTCCAGGATCAATTTCATGTCATGTTTTCAGGGCTCCAGACTAACTTTTTTCATGACCGAAAACCATTTGGCATCGTCCTGAAATGGACGTGAACCATTTATTTTAAATGTATTTTTATTATGGCTGGATTATGCATGGCTTAATTTATAAGTGGATTCATTGTAATGACAAATTAAGTAACCCTTTACTATAGTTTTAAATATTCTTTGTCTGCTCTCAAAAGTAAAACTTCTTAATAAGCCTTTAGGGACTACGGGACTATGTTAGTCTCGAGCCCTGCATGTTTTTCTGTGGTAGGGCGGCACAGTAGTACAGCGCTTATGCTTCACAGCAAGAAGGCCCCGTGTTCGATCCCCACCTGGACAGGGCCTTTTTGTGTGGAGTTTCCATGTTCTCCTGTCTGCATAGGTTTCCTCCGGGTACTCCGGTTTCCCCTACCACTAAAAACATGTGCAATAGGTGAATCTTCCAGCCAGGTGATACTGACCACCAGCCTGGTGAGGGACAGGTTAAATGCAGAGGACACATTTTGTTGTACATATTGATGTATATATTGACAAATAAAGCAACAAACAAACAAGGTTTTCACTGCCGATCAAGGCAAGGCAACTTTATTTATGCCGCGCATTTCGTACTCAAGCCAACTCAAACTGTCTGCATGGTATACCGAGAGGCACCTGCCTGCAGGCCTCCACTGTCAGAACACCTCCACTGTCAGGACGGGAGGTGCGGACTTTTATTGGGTAGGGGCGCGGGCAAATGTTGTTTTCCTAGGATGGGAAGGGTCAGCCGCTCCCTGATTGGCCAGTTGCCGACAGCAGCTAGTGGAGCTCCAACCATGACTTCGCCACAACAAAACAACCCTAGTTTAAACTAATCAAAAAAATAAATACAATAAAATAAAAATAAAATAAACTAATCCAAACTAACCGTATACCTGACCCTAATCCTAACCTTAAGGATAGTGAAGTTTACAAAAGGTGCCTTTCAGGCGTTAGTACGAATCTGACCAATCAGGGAGTCGTTAGTCCCGTGCATTTCCCGTCCTGACAGTGGGGGCCTGCAGGCAGGACCTCTCGGGTATACCTGCATTCCATCCAGAAAACCTACCAGAAACCCTAAAAATTCTGAAAACTAATTGATCCTGGAGCATCCTAGAGGCCACCGGGATAAAAAGTAAAGACGCCAAGCTACTCATTCAGTATAAATGAGCGGTAACACTACGTTACACTTTAAAAGCAGCAGAGTCACAAATATAGCAGAAACATGTGAATCTGTTGAATGAACAAACATATGCGTATGTTCCTGTGCACCACGCACAGATGAGTTGGCGGGCTCTGTCCAGCGAGCACCCGAGTCTGAAGCCGGTCCAGTTGCAGCGCATCCTGAGCCAGTACCAGCTGACGGCCGAGCTGGGCCCAGTCCCGCTGTGGCAGCCCAGCACTGAGGACGAGGCCTACATCTACAGGACAGGTACAGCAGAGAAATTCAACACCCACGACGTACAGTGAGTTCACAATATATCGCCAAAGTATGGTTATAGTAATGTGACGCAATATCCATATCGCAAGGAGACACAAGTCATTTAAAACTGGATAGATTCAAACAGAGACTAAAGTATTGATCAGATTGATTTATTGACATACATGTTTTTGGTGATCAGACCCTGGCAGTAGACATCGATATATGGATTAAAGTTAGTATGACGGGACTATATAGGTTAGCATTAGGATGTATCTGTGGATAGAGGAGGCGGTGAAGGGGTGGAGGTGGGCTGCAGCACAGCTGGGATGAGGACGAGCCATGAACACTGGAGCTTAAACGCCGCAGGACTGCGGGTGATAATTGGCTGCGACGGAAGTGTGGCTCTGCGCTGATAGGCTGAGGGGACGGTGTGACCCTCACAGACGCAATCATTGGCTTGAGGTAGGATACGCTGAAATTAGTCTTCCAGATTGAATTTACGCCTAGAGTTCATTTAAAAATCACTGATGTCTTACATCTGACTTGTTTTTTTCAAAAGCAGCCTAAAACAAGAGCACATGGGTCTTTAAAAATGTGCCAAAGTTTCGTTTTAGTCATGATGTTATGAATTTAGTCACACTATAGCCTTGTTTCAGTCCCGAGGCCTAAACCTGCTTCGAGAGGTAAATTGACGGTTGCTAGTAGGGATGTAACCGTGCACCATGTCACAAGTCACCGCGGTGCTAAACTCTCACGATATGTATCCTAAATTCTTTATTTATAAGCTCCGCGGTGCGCGTCATGCGTGTATGCGCACACAGACACACCTGTGTCATTATCACTAAAATGACATCCTCCAAAAACACATGAAATCTGCGTGACTTTGTCAAGGTGCAGACAAATTCATAAGATCTGATCTTGGTCCTAATCCAGACCTTTTTGTTTCCAAAAAAGTACACGCCTAATGTTGTCCCAAACACGAGCCGTTCTGTCTATGGAAAGTGAAACTAAAAACGTAACACTTAACAAGCACATGGCCGACACATGACAGTGCCTGTATTTTTTAAAAACACTAGAATTTAGTTTTCTATAATCATTTTCTAATTTATTCTGAGATTATAAATACTGCCTGATAAGGACAAAAATAAGGTAAAATACCGCCCCATGAACCAGTAGGCCTGAAAACTGAAGCTATGTGTGAGCGTGTGGGGGTAACGAGATCATCCTTTCAAAGTTTAAGGTTCACATACAACAGTAAAGTTTCCAGCCAAATGTTGGTGTAATGTTAAGCCCAGATCCGTGCTGTGTTCCAGTGGACCTGCTGGAGAGCTTTGAGAACCATCCCCCCATCGTGCTGCCCAGCGCGGGCTTCAGGGTGGACCTGGACAGCGACTGTGTGGAGGACAGCATCTACAGACAGCTCCTGTACATCCGCCATTACCTGTGGGGCCTTCGAACCAAAACACACCCTGCGCACGGCGCCGTGCACACGCAGAGCAACGGGACCAGCACCAGCGACTGGCCCCCCGACATACAGGTCAGACATCAGAGAGTCCTCCTCATGGGGAACAGAGTGTGTGACCGTGTGCCAGAGCAGCTGCAGTATGTGTGGAGTTCCCTTAATCCCATAAATGAACGGCAACAACACACACGCACATAGACACACAACGTAGAGGCACGGGCGCACAGCCGGAGCGAGACATGGCTACATGAGCTAATCTGATTAGTCGTGAGGCGTCTTATTAGTGTGGACGGCTGACTAGACCATAATCCCCTGAGTTACTGCACCCTCAGATGTACACACATGTATTCACTACTACACTCACTGATGTGTGGCTGTGTGTGCAGAGGGAGCTCCCGCCGCCGGCCCCAAGCGGCCCTCAGCCTGGAGGTCAGGGTGAGGATGGGAGTGCAGAGCCTTCAGAGGAGAGGAGAGTGTCCAACCACACACACAGCCTCAGAAGGAACGGCACCATGCACCACCCCAAACCCACCAACCCAGAGCTGTCCTGCCTCCTGACCCCCCCACACACGCCCCTGTACACCGAGGGAGGGGCCCCGGGGCCAACCAAGGGCCACAATCTGCAGCCCAACGGCTGCCCCCCCAGGAGCGAGGGCAAGAAGGCCAATGGCCTCATCCCCAACGGGCTGGAAGGTAGGCTCAGTGTGGGGCACGGGAGGTTCACTCTGCACTGAAGGGATCATCATTTTACAATCACACTCTAATATGAGTTACTGTGAAAATACTGTTGCAAACATTACATCCACTGTGCACTTTGAACTTGAAAAGTGTGTTAGTTAGGAAGGTCCTGTGCTTAATGTGTGGAGTTCTCCCTGCATGTGTAACACTAAAAACATATACAATAGATTCCCTACTGGAGCCAAAGAGATTCAGAATGTCAGTGGGACTTTTGAACAGAGGCCAGTGAAAAATACATAAATAAAAATGTTCCTAATGCTTTGGTGGAACAGGCGGCACATTAGGTCATTAGGACACGATAAACTAGGCCTGTCCCGATAATTACCACCGCGACTTATCGTTCAGGGAATGACTGAACCAAATACTTTTGTAATTCTGCAATAAACATGTCCTTCCTCTTTTACTGTACGTGAAAAAGTATCCCAACTGCATGGATGGATTTTTATTTGTCAACAGATTTTTAATCTAAAATGTCACTGAATTTTATACTGTGGTTTATTTTAAACATTGAGAATATAAGTTTTTATGACCCGAATTTTAGTCATTGACTTTTAATTTTTCAAAGTTTTCAAAAAAAAGTAACATATCAACATTCAATATTTAACCAGTGAGTTTTTCCATTTCTAATATTTTAATAGTGAAATTGACACATTTAAAAAATATAAATATTTAATATTTAACCAGTGGAATTTAAAACACTAAAATGTCACATATACTTGTTCAGTGTTTGAATGAAGGCGAGACACGGCAGTGGTCAATGTGGAGATTTTAAGATACTTTTCTCCCTTAACATCTTGGCTTTAATGCCCGAGTAAATAAATAGACCAAACCCTTTACGACGCTTATTTTATGACTTTTGTCGACTCTCGCGCTCCAACATGGCGGCCCTCGCTCATCTTTTCCACACTTAGTCATTCACAAATACTGACATGTTTGGTATCCACGTGTAGCACGGGCTGACAACGCAACAAAAAAAAGTCGCGATCAGTTTTGAAGGTCTTGGCATTCAAATGAGGCGTGACACTGGCCTGTAGGCTGTGAGCTCCAGTCGAGAAGCGTTTAGATTTGGGTAAAGCTGAACTGGAGTAAAAATGCTCGGTTAAGGCAGGGGAGGTAAGAGGGTAGAATCAAATCTAGACCTTTTAGAAATCTGTCCAAATCAGTGTGTGTCTTCTGCGTGGCCTGCCCCCCCTTCAGCATGTGTGTGTGCATGTATCCGTTGCCTGTAGTGCCCCCCCCCTCCTCCTCCTCTGTGTGTTGTGGTGTAGCGAGGCCACCCCCTGTAGTCACTCCTGAGTACTGCAGTGTCCCCGTGTGTTGTGGTGTGTCCTCTGCAGACTTCCCCTTCCCCGTGTCCTCGTGCGGGGCGTCCCCACTCCCTGACGACCTGTGTGTGGTGTTTGTAGTGGAGCTGGACAAGGGACCGTACGGCCTGGGCATGGGACTCATCGACGGGCTGGTGAGTGGAATCTCCAAAGTAAAAAGTAGCAAAATGTTTCCTTTTCTGTGTTTGTTCAACCCTCAGGCGTAAAATAAAGGTGCATTATGGAACTTTTTATGTAGAAAAAACATGGCAACCTCTGTGATGCTCCAGGATTTATGTTTGTAGGGTACCGGTAGGTTTTTCTCCGCTGATGGAACAATCTCCATGGTTATGGATACATTCCATCCAGAAAACCCACCAGAAACCCTACAAACAATTGATCCTTGAGAGGCCGCCGCCGTCAAATACACACTAATAACAGAAAGTTCTGTAATGCACCTTTAGGCCGTTTTTTCCTTGTCTAATTAAATTTTGTATTTCTAATTAAAAACACGAAGAACAAGGTTATTTTGAGATCATTAACTTCTGCCCTCATCATAGACACCACACAAAGTTTATTTTCATACTTTTAACCCTTCAAAATGCCAACTTGTAAAAAAAAAAATACAGGTTAAAAAACAAAAACAACTGTATTTCCTATATAGAGGATTCAAACCTCTGAACAGGTTACTGATGAGCCGGAGAAAGGTTTTTGATTTTGAATAGGTTTTTGTTGAAGAATACCAAAAATCACATTGTTCCTCTTTAAAGGAACTAGACAGAGTTTAAAAATGTTATAATGATGTATTATCTACCCCCTACTTGCACCAGCGTTGTCCTAATGTGTAGTTAGTAGTTAGTAGTTAGTGTAGTTAGTTAGAGGGATAAGCAACAAATGAATGATGAAATGTTGGGCAGAAAAGTTATTTTTATTTGAATTAAGCTCCTGCTCTCACTGGTAGATGATCCGACCAATCAGTGGGCAGAAGTTATATATATATATATATAGGCATACTCATACAAAATATGGCCAGATGAAGATGAAGTTCCATGGCAGTTTGAATCAATTCTCATTGACATAACATGGTTGGCAACAGTTTAAAAATGTTTGCCTCTGTCTATGTCACTTCCTGTCAGTGTCCAATAAGGATGTGAAACTATAAACGTCACAAAAAAATGGTCAAACTGAAGAAAGCTGGGTAATGTGTCATATGCACTTTAAGCCATTTTAGGCATTTTTTGACATCATATTTACCCAAAAATAAAATAGTGTCATGGGATGTTTTTTGTTAATTTACATGTTTTTATTTAGTTTTAGTCTTCTCCACAACAGAAAATTGTTGTGGATGTAAATTTAGTCAACTAAATCCATACTTCATTTAGTTAACTTTACATTTATATTATTTCATTCAAATATTTAATGACGTCGCAGTTTCTTGGGCTTTCTACCAAATGTACAAAGCACTGGATGTTTAAATGTCTTTAGCCCCCTCTTTTCATGTTTATGAGTCAGGACCTATCCAAGTCTAAACCTAAACTTGGACTAAGCCATGTCTGAAGTGGTTGAATGTAGTGTACATGTTTACACCGTTGGCTGATGAGAGCTGTCGTCTGCAGCACACTCCCCTGAACGCTCCGGGCATCTACATACGAACCCTGATCCCAGACGGGCCGGCGGCCTCAGACGGGCGGCTGAGGATCGGGGACAGGATCCTGGCAGTGAACGGGACCAGCCTCATCGGGGCCGACTACCAGAGGTACCACTGCCCACGCTGCTCAGTGATTTCTCACTGTTCACTTTACCCACACTGCTCACTGAGCTCTCACTGCTCACTGTGCCCACGCTGCTCACTGAGACCGCACTACTCACTATACCCACACTGGTCACGGAGCTCTCACTGCTCACTGTGCTCACACTGCTCATTTATGTTTGAATGACCCTCCTGGATGACTGAAACTCTACACTGGCTCATAACTCTTACCAGTTATGAGCACTGTTTTGAGGACTTTTGACTGTTCAGAACATACAATATCCATCCATCCATCCATTTTCTTCCGCTTTATCCGGGGCCGGGTCGCGGGGGCAGCAGTCTCAGCAGAGATGCCCAGACTTCCCGATCCACGCACACCTCCTCCAGCTGTTCTGGGGGGACCCCGAGGCGACACCAGGCCAGCTTGGAGACATAGTCCCACCAGCGTGTCCTGGGCCTTCCACGAGGCCTCCTCTCAGTGGAACATGCCTGGAACACCTCCCGAGGGAGGCGACCAGGAGGCATCCGGAACAGATGCCCTAGCCACCTCAGCTGGCTCCTTTCGACGTGGAGGAGTAGCGGCTCGAGTCCGAGCTCCTCCCGGGTAACTGAGCTCCTCAACAATATGTCGTTTTGAATTTTTAATGCTATCGGCGCTCGCATCTGTAGGTTAGTTAGATACTGTAAATGTGTATAAGACTGTAAATATATGTATGTATATATACATATCTTTTTAAAAGACAGCATGTAAAGTGTGAAGTAACAAAAGGGGTCAGATATTATAAGGCTTGTTCTCCTCTGCTCTGTTTCATTCATACTGTATTGGCGTGGCGGTCTTATGGTGATTGCATTGCATTTTTGAAATAAATAAATAAATAATAATAATAATAATAAATAAATACAAGTTGTATATTAATCAACCGTATGCACAAATGATTTGCATATTAATAAATATACTTCTTCATCATAACTTATGCAGACTAAAAGAAACTTTATTTATAAAGTGCTTTTCACACCGAAAGGTCTCACAAAGTGCTTTACAGATTACAACATTTAAAACATATATATATATATATATATATATGCATGCATACATACATACACGTACACATACATACATATATACATGCATATACACATACATATATACACATATATACACATATATACACATACACAATATACAATATATCATTAGGACTAAATAAATAGATGTCAGTTAACAGCTAAGCTAAAAAGGTGGGTCTTGAGCCTGCTCTTAAAAACATGAACGTTCTCTGCGGTCCTGAGCTCCTCCTCAGGTCGTTCCAGAGGCGAGGGCCATAATATTGGAAAGACGCCTCGCCGTGAGTCTTTCTGTTGACTTTAGGAATAACTAGGAGACCCCTGCCGGAGGAGCGAAGGGGCCGTGAAGGTCCATAAGGTAAAACCAGTTCTGAAAGATAAGAAGGACCAAGACCATTAAGACATTTAAAAACCATTAAAAGAACTTTAAAATGGATCCTGAAACACACGGGGAGCCAATGCAGCGACTCTAAAACCGGTGTAATGTGGTCCCGCCTCCTGGTCTTCGTCAGGACACGAGCTGCTGAATTTTGTAAAAGTTGTAAACCTGAGATGCTCTTTTTGGGAAGACCAGAAAGCAGGGCATTACAGTAGTCGATACGACTGGTGATAAAAGCATGCATGAGCGTCTCCGTGTTGGCCCGAGAGAGAATGGGGCGGACTCTGGCTATGTTCTTTAGATGTAAAAACCTATCTTTGTGATATTCTTAATGTGTGGAATTAAAGTCAGCTCAGAGTCAAAAATCACACCCAGGTTCTTCACCTGTGAGGAAGGATTAAAAGACAATGACTGTAGTTTGGGTAAAGGTTTCTCTCTCTGGGCCTCAGGACCGATGACTAAAACTTCAGTTTTGTCCTGGTTAAGCTGGAGAAAGTTTTCTGCCATCCAGGATTTCATCTAAAATGCAGTTAAAAAGTGCATCCATTGGCCTGGTGTCCTCAGGAGACATGGAGATGTACAACTGTGTATCGTCAGCGTAGCTATGAAAGTTGACTCCATGTCTCCTGATGAGGGAGCATATACAGGTTAAAAAGCACTGGCTCTAAAATCAAACCCTGGGGCACACCACATGTAATGTTATGGACCTTAGAGGAGCAGGTATCCACACTTACCATGAATGTCCTGTCTGTGAGGTAGGATGTAAACCATTTGTGGACAGCACCAGAGAGGCCGATGTGTTTTAAACGAGTTAAAAGAATAGTTTGGTCGACTGTATCAAAAGGCGGCGCTCAGATCCAGTAGAACCAACACTGTTCTGTGAGTCATCATTTAATCTAAGATCATTTAAGATCTTTAAAAGGGCTGTCTCGGTGCTGTGGTTTACCCTAAAGCCAGACTGGAATTTCTCAAGGACGTTATGTGCAGTAATAAAATCATTAAGTTGGATAAAGACAAGTTTTTCTAAGATTTTGCTTAAAGGGACTATACATAAGTTTAACCACAAATAAATGTATACAAATTTAATGGATGGATTTAGCGGAGAATAAGCATGGATCTATTATAATAGAGACACTGGCTTCAAGCACCATCGAAACTCCAGCCCAGACCCCAAATAACAAAAAGAAACAAAGAGTTTATTCGAGTGTGACAGAAAAGGTGAAAGTCGAGTCTGATCGGCGTAGGCAAAGAACCAGAGTAAACATCGGAAAATGAAAGACCCGCAGCTTATTTTAGCTTGAAAGGTTCAAAACAACGGTGTCCGACTGTCCGTGCATGTTGTACAAACTTCACTGAAACAAGCCATGACATAATCATATTTGGAAGTTTCCAAAATAGTTGATCTAATAGTTTTATACCTACAGAGAAGTTGTGTAGTATTATTAGCAGACTAGTAGTGTCAGTAATAACAGTATTTGTGCTGTACCTACAAAATACTTGAGTAGTAACGGTGGTAATGGTGCTGTATTTATAATGTTAGCTTTTCTTAGCCGCAAAATAAGCATGACTGTTCACGGATTTATAAGTAGTGAAACGACTACAAAAAGTGGACATGTGCCGTTTACAATATAGTTTCCGAGTTAGCTACGCTAACTTTGGGCCCAGGGAATTGAAGAGACGATTTAGGCTTTTCCTAGTAGCATTTCTACCAGTGGAAATATTGTATTATTACAATTAGGCCTGCGTTTATGCATACAAAGTATACGAGTTTTTTGTTTTTTTCCTCCTTCAAACGTCAATTATTCGTTTATCTGTATTACTCGGCTTCTTCACTCGATTCACTTTGCCATGCATAGAATTAAAGTAGACAAAGGAGAAATCCTGTCCATTACTTAGACATTTCCAAACAGAACACCCAATTAGATCATTTAATACTTACAACACTGGCATTTGTAGAACGTACTTCTTTACTTTGGGCTAAAATTGGCAGGTTCGGCCCTGGGTTTTTTTTACAATGGAGAAAATGGGCCCTGTACTAAGCAAACTTTCCTTCCTCTGTTCTAAACAGTTGGTGCTGTGAGGAACAGTCTGCTGATGTCCGACAGTTCCTTCAGACTGTCGTACTGTATGACCCCGCACACCGCCCTGTCACTGCTCCCTCAGAGTTTGTTTACCTTACCCACGATGTTCTGTTCACTGTGTTGCGTTTGAGTCCCGTCTGTAAAACAGCCCCTCTCTCTCTCTCTCTCGTGCACAGTGCGGTGGACCTGATCCGTCTGGGCGGGGGGCGGCTGCGCTTTCTCGTGGCCAAGTCGGACCCCGAGGTGTCGGACAAGATCAGCGCCTCCTCCTGCTGACAGCACCCGCCCTACCACAAGGGGGCAGCGTTAGCCTCCAAACACTCTTGACCTGCCGGAGAGGTTAGCTCCCTCACCTCACAGCCAGAAGGTCCCGGGTTAGACTCTTTTGTGTACGGAGTTTGCTTTGAGTGCTCCAGTTTACTCCTTATCAACCAAAAACATGTACAGCAGGCCTGTACCCAGCTGGGTACTCACGTGACGTGGAGAAGGGACTGAGAGGTGTCCCTTGTGTCTTTGATGGACGGGTCAAACGCAGGAGGAATGGGACAGTAAAGCTTTCCTCACTCTGTGAAAGTACACGAGTTAAGGTGAGACACAGCAGGTGAAAATATTTTGAATAGGGCTGGGACAATCGGGACCGATACGATACGTATTGTGATACAGTAAGTATTGTGAAACTTTGTAACTTTTGGACACATGGCTCCGTTTTTCTTTTCCAAACACAACTTGGACTGGACTTTTCCATTACTCAGTCCCTCCAGGATTTTGCGACGTTACGATTGCTGGTAACCCAAAATTAAGCAAACTCCGCGAAATCAGTACAGCATTGCAAGTTTTCCAAAAGCCCGCAACTTTCCCGCAACTATTCCAATAATCCTCAATTCCCTTCGCAACTATTCCTCGACTCCCCAACGTCTGCGCAACTAAAGCGACTTTCTGATGAGTAAATCCATTTTACGTGTTTTATTTGTTGTTTTAAGCAGAAAAAATTGCTACTTTTGATGTCAAGTTTTGGAAAAAAAAATGCCTGCGAAATCCTGGAGGGACTGATTCCTACAGAAAAATATAGCGTTAACATAAAGTGTAACTGTATCAATGCTTGGAATTGCAACAAAGGCCCTAGTTTTAATGCGCTGGTTAATGTTGATAAAAAAAAAAAAACGAACCCTTTACGATGTTTGTTTTATGACATTTTGCCGACTAGCGACCTAAATTGGATTTTGTCTGGAATCGTTTTAAAGTGTTTCCCACGCGCATCCACTCTCAAATACATGTTTGGTCTCCACGTGACTCACAGAATCCCCCGATAAGACTCTGTAATCCAAATATGGTTTCCAATCCACCTTTTCCCCATATTCATGTCAGTCACCTACAGCAAAAGTTCCTATCTCTAGATATATTTATTTGTTCCTATTCACCTGCAGGGTCTCGCCTTAAACGATGACACTCGGTACTGCATATTTAAATGTGGAAACTGCAACAGAAGGGGGCGCTGTTCAGTCGAAGCACAGACATAACCCTGAACGCTTTGTAAATGGATGTACAATAACCAAGACGCCCTAGCCTGGTCTGACCATACCCTCGGACTCGGGGTTCTGGATCTTCAAAATTGAGCTCCGTTTTCAGGTGGGAGGGATGAACTCCTTTTTAAAGTTTGAAACGATCAGATCTGATTTGATCCAATGATGAATGAAACGATACGTTTACGGAAGGCTAAGGCCAAGCTAAAGACGCCTGGCTGTAACATAGTGGAATGTTTTAGATACATGTTTTTACCGTTTCCATAGCACTACAAACACGGGCTCACGGGAGGGACAAACCGACCCAAACGGACCAAACCAAAATGAGAAACTGCTCAGTATCAGCACGGACTCTCAAGCAAATGATGGATTCAACTTTTCTATTTTGAAACGTTATTGTTTACATTTTGACCGTCGGAAGTGGTTCTTTTGAAACGATGACTTCTTGAATGTTTGAAATTGTAATATTTTGACGCTTTGAACTCTCCGAGGATGACTGTGGATTTGAAGAATGTACAAAAATATCCAGTTTGTTTGAAGTATAAAGGTCCTGCATTATGCAAAGTTGACTTTTCTCTGAGGTTTTAAACATGTTAGAAAGTGAAATATCCTCATCAAAACACAATCAAACCATTGTTATTGTTTTGATTCAATTATTACTGTTAAGTCAAGAATACGGCAACCCACAAGACAATCACACAGGCCGGAGTTGAACCGACGACCGGAGACACTTTTCTGTCAAGCTTCATCCCAATGTCACTTATCCACCTGAACTCATTTGTTGAAATACTCAATGAAACTGACAAAAACTAAATCTGTCACATTTAGAAATGACTACAATGTGACTAAAAAGCATTGACAAAAACTCAATGCACAGAAGCACTCCCTGTTTAGAGTTATTTCAGTTAAAGTGACAGTCTGTAAGTTTAAAATTGAATAGATGGCGTACAGTGGGGTCTGAAATTGGTGGTATTAGTAGTATTACATAATCATATTTTTCCACAGTCCATCCCTTTGCTGATTAAAGCAACTATAATCAGGATCCCCGGGCTGTCACTTTGACCAATGAGGCGAGCTTTCCTGTGAACCGGCCAATCGGGCGAAGGAGCCGGATCGTTTACGTTTGGTTCCCGCTCTCCTCATTTTGCAAACTCGGCCGTGGCTTTCTGGTCCAATCAGGAGGGGATCAGGGAGGAGCTCGATGGCTTACTTTTCATATTTCACTCTCTGCAATCTTACAGACGATCACTTTAACTCCATTGATGTTCATTAGTTTTGCACTGATGAATTACACACGAGGCTCCTGGTGGTATCGTCCTGGTGAAGTTGCTGATCTTTCATTTTGAACAGTTTCTCTCCGTATGGCCTTACTCCAGCCAGATTTTATAACCACAGTTCATGACCGATAACCAAGTCCTGTTGTGGCAATAAGTCCTGGGGCGAAGGTGGCCAAGCGGTTTAAAACTCCGCACCGAAGCATAATGGAGGACCTTTGGGAGAGTTACCAATAAGTGATGTTTGGCTTTGTTTTTGTGCGTCTGTAACATACAGTGTGTGCTGTGAAACTCTGCGGTGTGTTTATGAAGTGTACATAGAGCTTTGTACAGTAAGAATGTGGCGTGGAATTTTCAACAAGGTGCATTTTGTAATAAAGAAGAAAGCTCACTGCGTGCCATTTCCCTACACGTTTACACCACAGCTGTCAAGTGTCCCGTCTTGGAGCTCGGTTGGGCTGGTGGGACGGCTCGCAGCAGGCACCGGAAATTTTCCAGAATTTTCAAATCCAAAGCTTGACAGGCATGACATACACTCAGCTGAACTGACCGTCAGATTGTTTTAATGTCAGTGGCCGTTTTCTCCATTGTGATCATCGCTGTGGAAGTTGAATCCATCACAGCGGCGCCGACCAGTGGTGTCCAATTCACTCAGACTTAGCTCATTTACCCAGGATGCACCTGTGGATCCTCTGCTGCCTCGGAGAGATGAGTATTACCCATAATGCACTGCAACCTTTTATTCCCTATTCTCCCAAACCTTTAGTTAGCAATGAAACCTAAACATGTTTGGACTCACCAAAACAATGATGAAGAAACGGCTTTACCAGCTCCGACTTCCGACCTCCGGGGACAAGAGGAACACAGCGTTGTACAGGTGAAACTCGGAAAATTCAGAATATCGTGAAAAAGTTCATTTATTTCTGTAATACAGCTTAAAATGTGAAACATATATATGTGATACAGCCTCATTACATGCAAAGTGACATTATGTCGAGCCTTTGTTACAATCCATCTGCCAAATATTGTCGTTTTCTAAGATGTTTTTACAAGCAGTGAGAAAATTATCAAAATCATAACAAATAAAGGGCTTGATATATCTCACTTTGCATGATGATTTTGGCTCACAGCTTGTAAAAACTCCAAATTAAAAATCTCAGAAGTTTAGAATATTGTGAACAGGGACTATTGTCGGCTCAAAGTGTCACCCTGTCGTTAGCTAATGAATCCAAAACATCTGCAAAGGGTCCCTGAGACTTTAAATGGTCTCTCAGTGGTTCAGTAGAATTCATCATCATGGGTTCAGACTGCTGACCTGACAGTTGTACAGAAAACCATCATTGACAAAAGCCTCAAAAGAAGTTGGATGTTGGCAAAGTGCTGTCTCAAAGCACATTAATAGAGTGGAAGGGAAAAGGTGCACAAGCCGCAGGGATGAGCGCAGTCTGGAGAGGACTGTCAGGAAAAGGCCATTCAAAAATGTGGGGGACCTTCACAATCAAGATGGATCCTGGACATGGGCTTCAGATGTCGTATTCCTCTGGTTGAAGCATTCTGGTCTTCCATAACACCTCAGCAGTGCCACAGGCTGAGAGCATCCATGCCACGCAACCGCATTAAGGCAGTCACTCAAGCAAAAGGCCCAAACCAAGTACTAAGTACATATGCATGATTATAGTTCTCAGAGGGCCCACATTTCTCTCTTTACATTTTTTTGTTTGTTATTGATTTCATGTAATATTCAGAGATTTTGAATGAGGTTTTTTGCAAGCTGTAAGCCAAAATCAGATACATTAAAACAAACAAAGGCTTGACATAATGTCATTTTGCATGCCTCGAGTCTATATCGTCTATTAGTTTCATATTTTAAGTTGTATTACAGAAATAAACTTTTTCACAATAATCAAATTGTTCAAGTTTCACCTGTATAGGGAATAGTGTAAACATTTGAGCACAGCCATGGTTTATTAGGACTAAAACTATATTAGGAGTTATTTACCGACAAAGTTAGTGTCATGTAACATTGATAAGCTAATAAGCCTGATTGTCAAAAAGCAAGAAAAAAAGATTGCATCCTTTGTGGAACAGGCTCATCCAAAACGTTGACCCCTATCATTTTGTGTGTTTTCCCCCCAAATGAGCTTTATAATGCTACTCCAAATAAAATATACTGGACATAGTGTAGTTGTGTTGTGAAATAAGGAAGCAAGCATACGTGTTTTTTCTTCAATGAAAAATTTTAATCTAATGCTACACATTTTAACAAATCAAAAAACAAAAACACAAAATAACCAGCAACGTTTAAAAATACATAAACTTCTCTATTTTTTCCAAAACGTTATGCATTTCGACAGCCGTGTTTACGCTTACACAAAAATACCTTTCCATTTACAAATCGAAGAAAATACTTGTTGTAAAAGCAGTTTCGCAGATAGAGCGGCATACAATCATTGCGCTTTATAGTTATATTTCTCTAATGTGCAACCACAATCACTTGATCAAATAGTGCCTTTGATTGAAAGGAAAATGCCAGAACATTTTTGGAGAAAAGAGCAGGGATACGGGCCGCATGGTAAGGCAGGAGAAGGAGGTAGGCTGTACATACGCTGCGGAAAAATAGTTATGTTAAAATGACTTGAATCTGAATGTTATTTTTATATCCGAGTAGTAATTATTATTGCTACTTGATTTCTTTGAGCATGTTGTAAGATGTGAGGCAACATATTATTGCAATATTTTACAAAAAACATTTGAGGGTCTGAATGGGTGGTTCCTTGATTTTAGCATACCTAATGAACGGAGAAAAAGCACTACAGGTAAATTGTCAGATTTAACATTCATGATCTGGGGTTGCTGTAGTTGGTCAGGTCTAGGCTTAGCAATGCTATACAAGTCACTCCATTGACTGATTTCTTCTTCCCTGATGGCACAGGCATATTCCAAGATGACAATGCCAGGATCCATGGGGCTCACGTTGTGAACGGAGCATGAGACATCATTTTCACACATGAATCGGCTGCCACAGAGTCCACATCTTAACCCCATTGAGACTCTTTGGGATGTGCTTTAGAAGGCTTTGCACAGTGGTCACACTCTCCCGTCATCAATAGATACAGATGGAATGGCGTATGGGGCAAGAGAGGGAGGAGGAAGCTTGTAATGAGATTCACAATGTGTCCCTTTTTTCCATTGTTGACAGTTTTTGACGGACTACAAGCATATTAAAGGAACAGGCCACCGTTTTTTTCCATACTGAGATATGTTCTTACCTGAGCTTCTAAACTCAGGTAAGAACATATCACAGTAGGGATAAATGGTGACCTGTTCCTTTAAGCACTAATAAATAAAGATAGTTCATCTTACATAAGGAAATTAAGGAGTGTCTAGTAGACGTGAAAAACTGGCACTCGAAGTTAGCCGTTAGCATGTAGGAGCATGAAGCCAACGTTCGCAACATTGCTAGCTTATTGCTTTTGAACCACTCCATGTCTTTGTTTTATCTTTATTTGGTGGAAATCTGGATCTTTTGACATTGCAGAAGCTTACTGAAACAATGCCACAGCAACCAAATATCAGAGCGAGTGACCTTTTCTTTTAATTTGTTTTATTTATTTTTTTAGGTCAGGCTGTGTAGCTACATACAGTAAAACGTTGACCATAAACCAAGTGCTGAAGGTAAATAAATAATGTACGAAACTGTAAATCAACTTTTGACTTCATAAACATGCCCAAACTTATTGAGTAAAGCCCCACCCCCACACCCCAAGTCATTTTAACAAATCAGACATTCTTTTTATTATTGCTGCAGTGTCGTAGAAAGTGGATACTTAAAGTCAGAAAGTACCTGGAAAAAGACAAACCTGAATAGAAAATCTATATTGGTCCCACCCTTCCCTGAAAAAAAAAAAAAAGGAAAAAGACAGAAAAACTCGCCATCCCCATAGTGTTACCAGACTGTTAGAAAGACCAAAAAGCCAGTTCAGATACAAAGAGAACAGAGAAATACATAAGGCTTTGAGGAAGTACTCATATAATGCTGTTTAATAAGTTTTCTTTCCAAACACGACACAATTAGCTCTTCAAACCGTCTGCTTTTCGGTTCACAACCACGTTATATCGAAACAAAATACGGGAGTTATTTCAGAACATAATCCGGGACTTGAGTTGAATTTTGGCTATTTTTGATTTATCTAACGGGAATAGATACAGACGGCAAATCGGATCATTATGAATGTTTTTTTCCAAAGCATATTGTCCACTAGAAGTAAAAATATATATATACAGCCCTCGAATTTAGCCGTTAGCTTGTAGTACGAAGCTACCGTTAGCATTACGGTTAGCATTCTCAGTTTGTTATGCCTTTTTGAGCTTTTGAACCACTTTGCTCCTTGTTTCTTTATCTTTATTTGGTAGGAAACACATATCCATGATTAAGCATTTGTTAAAGTACTAGTGAGTAGAGTAAAGAGTTTTTCTGTAACTATACCGACAACATGGTGGCAGCTGTTCAGCTATTGTAGCTTCCTGGGTTTATTTTGTTCCAGATTGACGTCACCGAGCTCAACAGTCTCGTCCAACTAGAAACCCGTAAAATCCCATTCATTTGACCCATAGACTTTTTTTGAAAGATTATTTTTTCATAAAATTGTTTCGTAGAAGCGAAAAACAGCCCTCATTAACATCGCTTTGCCAACATTAGCATACGTAGCATTAATCTAGCTTCCTGGTTAGCATTGTCTATATTTTAAGTGTTTATGGGCTGTTTAAACACTTTGCTCCTCTCCATGTTTCTGTATCTTTATTTAGTAGAGAAATCTATTGATAATTCAGTGTTTGAAGTAGTTTTGGAGAAATAGGAGAAAGTACAGTTTTTTTTCCTCGTCTTTGACATAATATGGATAATATGGATTTCCAAAGATGCCACCTGTATCTATCAGCAATGTGCTAACTACTGAGTGCAGCACGTTAAATTTAATGTTTTTAATGCTATTTTAATGCCGCAAAAAAAAAAAAAGATCGACGTTATTTTTCCCGAAAAATGTCTGACCAAAATGTGTTTAGATAAGATGATAATAAAGTCAACAAGTCAAACAAGCTCAAAACGAGATTAATATTTGGACTGGCGGAATTACTTTAATAGTAATCTATATTATTTTAATATGTTTATTATATAAATACACTAATAAATAAAGCTGGGTGAGGTGGATCTTCCAACATGACTATAAAAATAAAGATACACTTTTTTCTCCCTATACTGTTGAAAGAATAGTGGGCATCAAAGATTTTTTTTCTTTTTCACTTTTAAAAGTAAGTCTAAAATAATGTATCAAACCCAAATCTATTACAAATAATTAAAAACAAATAGTTGTTTTTAATGTATTCAACTGTTTTCCTCCATTTTATCTCACTGTTAGATAAATGGAGTCATAGCTTCCATAACAACAGAAAGACGAACGTTTATTTTAGTCTATGCACATTTCTCGGGGTCGCAAGGCAGGTGAAGTAAAAGAAGTGCTCTCCCACAACATTTTTAATGTAACGGATGTAATTTAGTGCCATCTGGTGCACTTTAGGTAACCATATTCAGGAGACAGTGGCGCAGATAGTAGAGCGGGTCGTCTCATGATTGGAAAGTCAGGGGAGACACTTCACCCTCCTTGCCTCCAGCGTCTGTGCACATTGGTGTATGAATGGGAGTGCTTCACCTAATGTAGGTGGAAAAACACTATACAAGTTTAGACCATTTACCATATTCCGTTTGAATCAGCCTTACACGACTATAAAAGATTGAAACATTGTCTACATTATGATTACTTTTCTCTAAACGTAACTTAACTTAACCTAAAACTCACTTTTTCAGTTTCTATGACTTTTCTCTTGATTATATCTATTTGTTTACTTTTTGTTTTACGGTCAAAATCCTGTGTTAGGGTTTCCCAGTGGGCCCACCTACGACAGTCCCATTGCTGCATGAGTCAGCTCCGCCCCTGAACCTGCTTAGTCTGTTCCAAACACCAAAGCCAAAACCTAAGCCAGGACCTGACCTTCTGCTTTTGTTGCTTTTAATGGGCTGATACAGATGAAATATTATGTGAAAAAGGGCAGACATTATGTCGTATCATTGCAGCTATATGAGGTTACTTTGTTACTTAATAAACACAGCTTGGTTTCATCCAGCTAAAACCTCGTGTATGAGGCCAATTCTTGTCAAATAAGTGGCTAAAAGCTTGCGAAGAGGAGACCACGTTCATGGATTAGTTGACGTTTGTAGAGTTCTTTATTTTATTGATTAATGATGTGATCTAGTCTAGGTGTATTCAACCTGCTTCTTTCCAGTGCAGCTTTACAAACTCTGTGCACTCGTCTTCTCCGTTTGTTCGGAGATGGTGATTGTCAGACGGTTAGCCTTGCGTCTGTGTAGGCTCTCGATGAAGGTTCTTGAGTCATCTTCTGTACTCTTCAGAGTCCAGAAGAAGACTCAAGAAGCTTCATCGAAGGTTAGCCTTATGGTTAGCATTCCCAGGTATACGCACACATTGGCCATTGAACCACTTTGTCCTTCTCTGTGTCTCTGTAACTTTATTTGGTAGAAAATACATCCAGAATTCAGCATTTATTCAAGTGGTGAAAGAGTAGTTATTTTCACCTTGCCGTCTGTAACTATTCCTTGATCCAAACAGCTGACATTTCGTGATTCCCTCAAGTCCAAAACTCTGCTGACCCCTGAATTTTATGAATAAGAGTTTTACGTTCTAATGCTCTCGGAATTCATTAGAGGGTCCAATGATCGGACACTGTTTGGAAAGTAGAAACAAAATGCTTCCTAAATACGCTGGCCTTGTGACTTTGTTTTAGATGATAGTGACTCGACTTGGGACTCAAACTCGATCTTTATATCCATAACTTGGACTAGCCCATTCTAAACTTTGTCCTCAGACCATTGTTCACGCAAATGGGACCAAACAACGACTCCCAGTCCAGTCGCCGGTATTCAAATCTCTAATACAATAGGAAACTCCTGGACCACTTAAGAGTCTACACAAACATTCAGAACTTGGACTCCGTTTTAGATGATTGTGAATCGACTTGAGGGTGATTTTATGGACTTAAATTGCTGGCAATATTTAACACCTGTGCACTGAGTCATGTCCAGCCTCTGAAGAGTTGATCTTTGGTTAATCACAAAATGTCAAGCTGTTTGTATCATGTCCATATGGCCGGTCATTTCTATTTCTTGGAGCTTGCTTTAACTCCAGACTCCTTTACTTTTCACGTTATCGGATCATCGAAGCGCACGAATTGCCTGCACTACAAATCATTTCTTGCTGATAGCACATTTTGTTTAAGTAAATAGGGCTGACTACTTTTTAACTGTTATTAATGGGTATGCTTCAAGCTATTTTTAATCACCTAAAAGCCTAACACAAGACTTTTACATATTTAACTAATGTTTTATCCACTTTTGAGCTACATATCGCACTCAGTATCGCTTGCTACTTAGGCCGGGACAATACATGATATATCGGGATACATTTTTGTCATGATAACAATTAACATATTTCAAAAAGATTGTGTTTTGTGACTTTCAAGGATTTTTACTGGCATCAACGCAACTCGCGCTTCCTTTTTTTCCATTTTATTCTGGATAAACCTCGCATATCGAATCGTAATCTCAATGGTACCGCAATATATCAAGACATTAATGCAAATGTTATTGGTGAGAGCACTGTATCGCCCTGGCCCCACTTGCTACATTACTCTGTGCTCACATTCTTCTAAATATGGCGTAGTGTTGGCTTGGTTTTGGTCCACTATTCTTCGACCGTCTGTGGTTTTACATTTCCTTCTCTGTTCTTTCTGCAAAAGAGCAACAAACTCTGTCCGGTCCAAAAAATAAAAAAATAAAAATCACCTGAATTTAAAGGCGCAAATGAATAAGAGCCTTCCGTTGGTGAATAAGTGCAGGTGCCCAAAGAAGGAGGTCAGCGGACGACAAGAGTATACTGCATGTTATTGTTTCCTCCGTCTTATACTTTTTCCATTTTTCTGTCAATTTGTGTCTCCCAAGAATATTTACATTTGATCTGAGCAGGTACGCAAAACATCTGCCAGTGGACCAAGTATTTTTTCATACTAAAATTCTGAAAAAAATGACATTGCACTCGAAGCTAGCAGGTGAGCATATAGCATTAAGCTAACATTAGGATTTCCGTTATGTTTGGGCTTTTGAACAACCTTGTCCTTCTCTATGTCTGTTACTTAATTTGTAAAAAAAAAAATACCAAGGGAAATACCGGGAGAAGTGAAAAACCAGGACTCTAAGCTAGCCGTTAGCATGTAAGCTAACGTCACAATTGTCATTTATGTATTTACGGGCTGTTTAACCACTTTACTCCTCTCCATGTCCCTGTATCTAAATTTGGTAGGAAATCCCTCCATAAATCAGCATTTGCTAAAGCAGTGGTGGAGGAGTATTTCTTTTCCCTCTTCGTTTCCAAACGTGACCATTTGTGGGAGCGTTCCCAGACATGCCGGCTGTATCTATAGTAGTCGATGACCTCTTTCTTTGGACACAAAATGGTGCAGATTAATTATCCACAACTAAAATTCCATCTATTTCTAGAACTAATAATTGGCTAAAACTGTAGGTGATGCAATACTTATTTTTTCAATTTAATAAAAACAAATGTTAGCTTGTTATCTTATGAAATTCTAGTGAATACGATCCTGTGTTAGAGAATAATGCTACAGCTTTTAGCCACTATAGTGAAAATAATGACACAAATAATAGCACATTGTGCCGACAGAGAAGACGTTGGACTTTGTGCCGCTTGTTGTTTTTATGTGGATATGCCCAGTAATTACAGAAAGCATTTTAAAATTTGACAGTAGAATCTTTCACCTCAGTCTTAAACTGTAGACTAAAAGTTATGACGTCATGTGAACAACTCAACATTGAAAGTACAAACATGTCTGCCCTGATGGGGGACAACTGCTGAAAATAAACGTATGTGGAATATAACGTAGACTGAGCCGGGTGAATGCTGGAGTCTTTGGTGGAAAAATTCAACCGCCCGAACAAACAATTACGCATCACGTTTTGTAAAAGCGCGTTTATAAAAAACGTGTAAAGCTGAACAATTGCGCTGTATTTTGCGTTGCCATATTTTAAAAACTCCCTTGGGCGTGGTTGGATGCAGTCTCACACATGTATAAAAAGCAGTTTGAGATTTAGGGGGTGGGGGGGGTGAAGAAACGCCGCTGTCCCGGTGGTTGTACCTCCTGGTTCACTTCCTGGTTTCGTGGCTTTGTGGCGCCATGGCAACGATGACCGGTTGCTGGGCGGAGGCAGCGGCGTAGTGTGGGGGCGGCTCGCTCCCGAAGACATCCTCCATCTTTGCTCTCTTGGAGTGCGGCTCGTCTCCAGGAGGGGGCGCCCTGCTCAGCACCACTGGGGGAGAGCTGGAGGCCTGGGCCGCCAGCATCTGCAGAGGGTTGGTCAGCACTGCGGCAGAAGGAGAGGCGGTCAGGACAGCATTCAACAGGAAAGAACGGGCTTGGCTGATACACCGATCTCAAATAGATGCCCGATACTGAACAGCTACAGCTACTGTTCGAAGAGACTTAACGATCTCCTCCATGCCGAAGGTAAACACAGCGATTCATACGTTTTCTCTCTCATGAAGAAAAATATTGTGGCATTATAATATTGTGAGATATTGTGCGACAAGATACTGCCCATCCCTAAAAGACTTTTTCACATCTGCTGTTGAGACAGTGCTGCAGTGGTTCTCAAACTGTGGTAAGGCGACTTCACTGAGTTACAGGCGCATCACCTGTGAGCACAACATCTTGCCAACTAGACAAGCTGCTCTCGTCATCAGCAAAGCAATGGAACTGAACGCCATGCTTGCTGATGGTTTGGCCATGGGGAAGCATGTCGACAGCAAAGAGGGCTGGAGTGAGTATGTGACCAGAGTCATCAGAATAGAGGATGTAGAGGATGTAGTGAATATTTGAAAGGTCTCACCAGTGGCATTATTGAGGCTGGCTGCGGAGGATGCTACCACAGTGCTGCTGTGCTTGCCGTTGTGAGTGAGGGGCCGCACGGGAAGGTGGTGGAGCCCAGGGCCCAGGCTGCGTCCCTCAGGGCCCAGGCTGCTGCGGGGCTCGGGCCCCTGCCCTGCACTGTCCACTGACTGGATGACCCGCTCCCTGCTCAGCTGTGCTTCTGACACACAAACAAAAAGGACATAAGCAGACCGCAGAACGGTAATAGGAGGATTTTATAAAAAAAAACACACAAAAAAAACAGCATAACAATTTAAAATCCACCAAACAAATCGAATATATTTTACAGCATTAAATGTATAAATAACATTTTTGAATGAGTTTAATCTGACATCCTGGAGTCTGAGTGTACCTCTTAGCTCAGTGCTGTCCAGTCCTGGGGGGGAGGAGTAGCCATTGGGGGCAGCAGAGGCTACCCGCAGCATGGTGATGGAGGACTGTGGTGCTCCGTGAAACAGAGGCAGGCCTTTCCCCAGACCAGAGTGCAGGTGTGAGTGGTGAGGAGCAGCCATGATCACAGGGTGGCTACTCACAGGGGAGCCTGCACCACAGAAGAACCGTCACAAACACTCACGCCATTGTTCTATGTCAAATCGTCTTTACCATAGTTTAAATGTAATCTTATAGTTTTAAGCTTTCATAGTTGATAATCCAAGTTATGTGTTAATATATGTATTATGTTTCATGTTGCACGATCGACCGAAAAAAAAAATCCTATTTGTGAACCTGTTCATAACCACGGCAATAAATACAATTCTGATTCTAAGCATTGGATATTGAGAAATTTTTCTCTAAAATTCGAAACAAACTGAAATTATATCAAAGCCAACTGTTTAGTTACATGTTTATTGTTTGTAATTGACTCATTAATATATTTGAAGGCATTTTAAAAGCCCATTTAAAAATGGGTTGGTGCTTTTGAATGAATGCACTGTTATTCACCTAAATGTGACAGCAGTGACTCTTCACATGAAGGCGACACTGTTTTAACGTGATGGTCATGGGCCAAATCCAGTCAATAGTTCATATTGTAGTTTACATCCCAGAGGACAGTACTAGCATTTGACTATGAATATTGCAGCTGAAAATGCAGGGAAACATTTAATTAGAGAGAACAAATTAGACCTTTTCTTACAATACATTTTGAATAACATGATAAAAACAAATATACTTTTAAAGAGTGGCCTGTAATGTAGATAATACGGTGGAAATGGAAAAGAGACAATATCATTGCTACAGTACCGAAGTATGGAGACAACACTACTCTATAGTAATTCAGTAAAGGTGCGGTGAACAGAACAAGTACAGAAGTATTGCTGGTCTTGGACAGTTTCTGTGTGCACTGACCTGGGGCGCTCTGGGAGTACCTGTACTCCGGTACGGAGGACAGCTTGTTGACCAGCTGCTCGTGGTGGTCGTGGGGAATGGGGGAGCCCTCTCTGCTCAGACACTCTGGGGTCTGCAGGCCGCTGGACGGGGGAGACAGCAGCCCCTGGTGGGTGGGAGACGCAGGGGCACTCCTGTACACAGCAAAGGAATACATCATAATCAGCACCTCGGACGATTACTTTACAAGGTCGACAAAAATCCACCGGTCGACACCGACACAGCTCAAATGGCAATTCTCATGTCCACCAATCGTGTATAGGTAATTCTCGTTTTTTTCTACAGTATTTGCAGAACTCCTTGTTTCACACCCACCACCTTCTTGTCCTTTACTTCATTCACAAACCTCTTTCTTCATATAATCCTCATTTACAAAAGCCCGGGACACACTAGAGGATTTAGAATAGTTTTGTGATTGTAAAGTGTGATCAAAATTGCACAGACCACACACATTTTCCCACAATCAATAATCTCTCACTCGTATGAAACCCACAGACTAAACGATTCAAACCACCCAAAGAGAGGGGTGAGCGGGGCGGAGAGGATTATGGGTGACGTTTGGGAAAACAAGATATGACGGGGCTGGTGAAGCATACATTGAAGTGGTTGGAAATGCGCCTCGTGACTGTTTTCACACATCTGAGTCGACTGGCTCAAAAGAACGTCAGTCCAGCCCTGTGAGCTTCCTGATCGGCTGTTGCTCCATTTCAGGCTAAAGCTCCTGTAGTAGTAGGTCACTCTTCCTCAGTTAAAATGAGACTTTTATAAAGCTGTTCTATGTGGGCAAAAAATAAAATCTCGATTTTTCTACTCAGGTTGGACAATTACAATTTTAATAGATTTGATTGGGAATAAACTTAAAAAGGCCTCCTGATCTTTCATATGTAGAACACTGCAGAGTCCTGCTCATTAGTATTTAGATTCATTATATAGCCTACAATTAGGCCCATTCAAAATGGTTATTTCAGTTTTAAATATTCTTTGTCTGCTCTCAAAAGTAAAACTTCTTAATAAGCCTTTAGTTTTATCATCCTCAAGCACAGCTGTGATTGACAACCGTCTCCATGGAGACTCACGGGGAAAGGGGCGGAGTTAATTTCTTGTAGCAGCTCAGAGCGGCTCAGCGTGAGAGAAGCAGACCGGGGGAAACTTTGTTTTAGTGAAGAAAACTCCATCGCCCACAAAGAAGACACAATGCGCGGCCTTTATAAAGCAGCAGAGATCGCTGGCTGGTTCCGCTGGTGTCATCTTCGAAAAGAGTCGCTACGGAGCGTCTGAAACGCCGCTAAATGGCAGCACGGCGCTCGTCAGGCGGACATGCAGCGGCGGACACGATTTTACGATTTAGCCATTTTCCACATCGTCCGTTTTTAAAAGCATGAATGAATTGGATTTATCGCCCAGCCCTAAGCTGTTCTATATGTAACAGAGCGGAAACAGAAGACATTTACTCCTCTATGGAGTACTACTGGGTACATTTCATGTGATTTGTATGTAAAGTAGGGAGGCAACGATTCTCCATATAATATCAAATTGTACGATACGTCTTCCATTCAATACGCACATATTTCAATATGAATGAGAGGAACTTGCTGTTGGAACATTTGTTGCCAAGTGTGCTGCAGCCTTATGCTGCGGTTGCGAATGTCAGCTTTTGTACCTCATGAAAACAGAAGATCACTTTAAAAAGATTGTTCTGAGCACTTCATCTGAAGGGAATAAGCAAATATCAAATATCAAAGTAAGGTCATTTGTATGTGACATGCAGTTATCATTATTAGGAGTGCTCCTTATGGAGAAAGTATGACTATGAAATGCACCAGCTGAATATTGAATATGTGGAGGCGCACATAAACTTCCTTACAGACTTCCAATACAATAATGTTAATTCTACAAGAAAATAAAAATGAAAGCAGCTAAAAAAACTAAAATCTAAACTTACATACAGTACTTTCAAAGGTCTAAAGAGCTTAGCACTATATCCTATTTTGATGCAATACAGGAGATAGTATCATTTAGCTTTGAGGGATTTTTGCTTGTCAACAAAATAATGAATTAAAAAAATAGAACTTCCTCAGCGCATTAAATGTAGGGAATAGAAATCGTGATCTTCATATCGAAATAGTGACCAAAGTGAAACCGAGTTCAACACTAAAACACGGTTTAAAGCTCGGTTCATCAAAATACAGGACCTTTAATATCAAAGCTTTCATGTCTCACACTCGTCCCACCATCTTAGCGCACTAGAGTGCGCGGTCGTACCTGGAGGACAGGGGTCCGAAGGGGGTCCTGAAGCAGGCCACGCCTCTCTGCCGTCTCTTCCTGAAGGCCTGCTCCACCAGTTTGCTCTCCGAGGCCGAGTCCACCCGCCAGAAGCTGCCCTTCCCGGGCTCGTCCTGGGACCGCGCCACCTTCAGGAAGTATCGGTTCAGCGACAGGTTGTGGCGGATGGAGTTCTGTGAAGACAAAGAACAGGATGCGTGAGAAAATTTGACAGAAGTACCGTTTACTTTCTATTAGAATAAAGAAAATATAATTCGTCATGCCCAAGAATTGGTCAGAACAAAAACACAAAAGCATCGGAAGACTGAACAATAAATCTATTCAAATGAGTGTTATTGCAAAAGTAGCTTAAACAAAATCACCAGAGACATGAGGAAACTAAGATGCACAGATCCAGGTGCTTTCAATACCGATTGTGGGGGTTTGAGTATCTGCCGATATTAACCAATAGCGACTTTCTTCAAAATGGCTTGCAGTGAGAGAAAACGTGAATGGGTCCCTTTCCTCCAGTGTGAGAGCAATAAAGTCTCCTCTGTAACGAGATGTTACAGATCAATGAGTATATATATAGGGCCTATTAATAAACTGTTTTTTCTACACTAAATATCCTTGGCTGTATGACAGTATTAATATAAACAACTCACATAAAGTGAACTGATCATTACAACTTGTGCATTACAAATGTTATACACTTTTATTAGGCTGCTTTAGATAACCATGGTACCACTAGCAGCATTAGCATGTTAGCTGCTAGTAGCAGCGGCCTTTTGAGCGACGTTCTAAAGTATGTTACAACTAATTGAGCCGTTGAATTCTCCAGATTCAGAGCCTGAGAATGAGGTATATGCTCATATTCACTGTATTGTATTCTCTTATACGCGAGCCAAAACAGGTACTGGGTCAGTATCGGATATTTGAAATTGACATCTGATCTAGTGTTTTTTCTGGTATCAGGTCCGGTGCATCCCTAAAGGAAACTACTGTATACTGTATTTTCTTCCGCTTTATCCGTGGCTGTGTCTCAACAGAGTAGCCCAGTCTTCCCAATCCGCGCACACCTCCTCCAGCTGTTCTGGGGGGACCCCCGAGGTGACACCAGGCCAGCTCGGAGACATAGTCCCACCAGCGTGTCCTGGGCCTTCCACGAGGCCTCCTCCCAACAGGACATGTCTGGAACACCTCCCGAGGGAGGCGACCAGGAGGCATCCGGAACAGCTGCCCGAGCTGGCTCAGCTGCTCCTTTCGACTTTACTCCAGGCTCCTCCCGGGTAACTGAGCCCCTCGCCCCCAGCCACCCTGCGAAGGAAACTCATTTCGACTCATTTGTATCCGCGATCTTGTCCTTTCGGTCATTGCCCAGATCTCATGACCATGGGTGAAGGTAGGAACGTAGATCGACCGGTAAATCGAGAGCTTTGCCCCAACGGCTTCTGGCTGTCGGGACAGGGAAACTATATAGTGTGAACTTTGAAACAGTCCCTCCAGTGTTCACAATGTTGCAACTATTAACGCAAAATCAAGCAAACTTTGAGAAATCAGTGCGTCTTAGCAAAACCTCGCATCTTTACCGCAGCTATTGCATAACTCCCCAACAGTCTCTGCGGGACCAGCTGCCCCCTCTGTCCCCGCCTCACATAGCTTCACCTCAGGTCTTGACAGATTAAGTGTCTCCTTCAGGGCTGACCGTTTTGCCAATTGTCAAATGTGGACTTGGAGCAAAGCCGTCCTCACAGAACGTCCGTCTGCTCTGTCCCTGAGCCTCTGTGGTAAAATTTCATATAAAATACATTGTAAATTGTAAACATATTCTGTTTCGATGGAAAAAAGTCAACCTTTGTGAAAATTACCCACACAATTAGGCATTATAGCCCGTAACGATCACAAAAATAAACTGTGAGCTCCTTGAAGGACTGACTGAGAGACTGAAGTCCAAAGGCATTGACTCAAATCCAAGCTTGTTTTGAGCCCCGTTTGACCCCTCTGGTCCTGACTAGGCCTACCGCGATAATCACTATATCGAGTTATCGCTCGATAAGTAAAATGAAGGACGATAACATTTTTAGTCTCGATAAATGCACGTGCTGCGTGTGCTTAAAATAACTACAGAAACATGAACGCCATCACAACGCTGAGTGAGCGGAGAGTCCATCCAATCCGTCTCCCTGTGCTTAAAGACACTGAGCACATCAGCCATGTCCCGCATGTATCCAGAACATCAGCGCTGCTCTTGGAGAGAGGGGGGTGTAAACAATGTGCCTCGTGTGAAAACATTTGGAGTTCCAGCCAAAAGAACTCATCACGGAGAGAATAACAACATTAATGCGACTGCAGGTTTGTCCAACATGAGAACTAAACAAAACCACCGCCCAGTCCGAGCATCAAAGCTAATCAGCGCTACTGTTAGCGAGAGGAACCCGAGCGCTTTAGCCACTGTCCAAATACAAGCGCGATAGTCCTGAGAACATTACTCAGGGCTTAGGACTATGTTACTGTCCAAATACAAGCGCGATAGTCCTGAGAACATTACTCAGGGCTTAGGACTATGTTACTGTCCAAATACAAGCGCGATAGTCCTGAGAACATTACTCAGTGCATAAGTCTACATGTTACAGAGAAATGCTGCAGCGGTTTGACAAACAGTCAACAAGTTTCCCAAAACAAGTTTCCCAAAAAAGAGGTTATATTTTAAAAGAAAAGGGAACACAACATATGGCTACTCTACTTTAGCAGTAATACAGTATGATCTGAATCCATACATTTAATATAGAAGAAGTCACAGAAGTGAGTTTTTGTGAGGAAACATTTAACCAGAATAATGCAGATGAAATATCAATATTATTGTTATTGGGATATTTTAAAGGTGATGCTGTATATTGACTATTTGTTGTAAATGTTGTGACAGGCCTAGTTCAAACACAGAACCTGGTGAGAGTGTAAGTTATGTTAAAGCTTGAGAAGCACAGATGGAAACAGTGTCCTAGAATATGTCGACCCTTCTAGTTTGCTCTTTGTTTGGTGTTAATATTGAATGTCAGAAGTTCAATACATTTCAATTAAAATTGTTGCTTACAGTTTTCTTTTTATTGCCTACAGTATTTGCATTATACTCAATATTATCGTTTATCGCGATATTTTCTGAGACGATATATCGTCCTAAAAAAAAAAAACGGATCGTGGCAGGCCTAGCCCTGACCCTGCCCCTCATACCTGCCAGCCCTTGTCTGCGGTGCGGTAGTAGGGGTAATGCTTGGTGATGTGGGCGTAGATGCCGCTCAGGGTCAGCTGTTTGTCGGGAGCGGAGGAAATGGCCTGGACAATGAGTTGTGCGTAGGAGTAAGGTGGTTTGGACTCATCCTGCGACCACACAAACAAAACAGACATCAGAAACATCGATAAGCAACTCAACCATCGCTCTGTCATTCCTATAAAGGACAAGTGGCATAAAAACATTTTACTTTTGTCCCCCACACAAAGTTAAGACGAAGAAGAAGACAAAAAAAATAGTCCAAGTTAAAAGTATTAAGCTGGATTTTATTTCTGTACTTAAGACATACTATGCACACACACAAAAAAAGACCCAATCTGTAAAAATCCCATTTTGCCTTGTTTTATTGTATTCAAAGCTCAATAGATCAGGCTAGGAAGTAAGTATTAAAAAAAAATATTGTTAAGTCCAAGACTGGAAAGTTTGGAGTCCGTAGGAGCTACTAAAGTGGAGATGTTGTTGCAAGAGTGGAGCAAAGACTAGGGATGTACCGATCTGCTTTGTTGAGGTCCCGATCCGATCCGATATTTTGACACTTCATCTGGCCGATACCGATCAGATACTGTCTTTTTGTATTATTATATTTTATATAATAGATATACTTATATATTATAACCTATGGATATTTTACCTGTTTTATGAGGTTTCTTTATAAACATGCAAGAGGTTTTGGCTTTAGCTTTAAATTTTAAATTAGAAAAGGTTTTTCAGAAGCAGGTGTTAGCGGCAGGTTATCAATAGACACATTAATTTATATCCTCCGGGGTGATGTGGATGTTGTTCTGTTATGATTGATTGTACAGTTTCCGTGATTTTCTTTTGGCAGCCATCTGAATTCTGTTTTGAAATGTGTCTTGTAAGCCCACGAGAGCTGGGCACTTACTTACACGCCTTGCGAAAGTACTAATACACCTTGAACTTTTGCACATTTTGTCATGTTTACAACCATAAATGTAAAGATTTCATTTTGAATGTTTTACTTAAAGTTCACACACAAGTAACAGACAACTGTGAAGTGAAGGCAAAATGTCATACTCTACACAAATCTGGCCTTCAGGGACGAGTGGCAAGAAGAAAGCCATTATTGAAAGGAGGCCATAAGAAATCCCGTTTGGAGTTTGCTAGAAGTCGTATGGAGGACACAGCTCCCATGTGGAAGAAGGTGCTTTGGTCAGATGAGACAAAAATTTAACTTTTTGGCCCGAATGCAAAACGTTATGTATGGAGCAAACCTAACACTGGTCATCGTCCTGAGTGCACCATCTCCAGTGTCAAATATGGTGGGGGGAGCATCATGCTATGGGGCTGCTTTTCCTCAGCGGGGACTGGGAAGATTGTAAGAATAGTTGGGAAGATGGATGGAGCCAAATACAGAGACATTTTGGAGGAAAACCTGCTGGAGTCAGCAAGAGAATTGAGGCTGGGGCGGAGATTCACCTTCCAGCAGGACAATGACCCTAAACACAAAGCTAAATCTACAATGGAATGTTTCAAAAAAAACATATTAATGTGTTAGAATGTTTTTTTGATCTGTTGCACCCCTACAGTAAAGCGAAGAAATGTCTTATGTGGTCCAACCCTCCCCGCTCTCCCCTTACCACATGTACTGAATTTTGTATAAATAAATAACTAGCTAATCTAATCACAATCGCAGTACTTGTCACACACACAAATCCCAATTGGATTCTCCCAGTTGTTGGTTGTTCACCTTGGGACTGTCCCCTCCGGCGGACTCCCCTCTGCCCTCGTTGCCCGAGCTCCTCTGCTCCATCAGGCTCCGCCTCTGCTCCGATACCGCCTGCGCCGCGTACTCGGCGGCCAACTGGAGGTCGGAGGTCACGTTGCGCCCGTAGCGGTAGCCCGAGGACCCCGCTCCACGTGGACTGGCGGGACACGAGTTGGGAACACTGCCAAAGAGAAATCAGTTTAAAAGGTGTCAGAGTGTGTGTGTGTGTGTGTCGCATTCACGGGGCTCAGTTTGTTCAAGATAGACAAGAAGATGAAAGATGTTGCTGAAAAATGACAAAAAACATCCATTAACATTACAATGAAACAAGAGAAACAACTTGGGATTAGGATTGTAGTACACAAATTGATACCCAATGAAGTCTTAAAGAATTGTTCAGATTTAACTTGTTTTGGACATGGTTTATTCCATGTTTAGAACTGGTTTGGTTTAATTCTGGTATATATTCTGGTCCCTCTCATGTTAGTTCATTTATCTTATTGTGCTTAACATAAAGAATAAATCATCAATAGGTCAAAAGTAAAATACAAAACATACGTACAGTGTCAACATATCCGTAGCTGGATTTTCATTTTAAAGCAGCCAACAGTTTTTATATACAAGCAAATGATTAATGAATATCAATCAATAAATCACATTTGTTTCTTATTATAAAACATGGGGCAGTAAAAAATGTGTTCCTGGTTTAGACCCAATTCAATTCATGCAATGTTTATTTCACGTTTAGTCCACAATTAGTCCTGTTTGTTTTGGACCTGGCTCAGAACTAGCCTAGACCTCTTCTCACACAAACATTGTAAGCTCAGGACTCAGGAGGGCATCCAGGACCTGCTTACAGTACTTCAAGAGGACATCTTTCATACCCTCGTCTATAAAAATGTCTCTCAAGTAGTACACTATTAATTTCAATAACCGTTTTTTTTTTTTTTTTGCAGGTGTAAATCTCTGTGGTTTAAACATTAACTGGCCTTTATCTGCTGCCCGGAGACAGAAAAACAGGAAAAAGCCGGTGCTATACAACCCACACCTGCCGCTGTTAGCACTGTACACACTGGCCCTGCACTCGGCCGAGATTTCTGCTCGGACGATGGGGAACACAATCATATCACACAGTCTGGTAATTACATGGCTAAAAAGTAGTGGGTTAAATACAAATACTGGTCATGTAAGGCTGAGTAAGGCTGTGTGAATCTAAATATTAGTTGAGGCAATGACAATATCGCAAGAAGCTACAATATTTCACAAAATCTCTCAGGTCTTCCATCTGACTGATATTAACAATTTATTTATTTATTTATTTTTAAAGTTCAGTTTGTCATAATTTTCCGAATTTAGTGTTTATCTTTCTGGTCCGGATTTACTATTTTTTTAGCGTCTTGTTTTGGCACAACTTTCTGGGGGGGAAAAAGGAAAACAACGTCTCACACTAGCCTAGCGTTCACCTTTTTCCCCCCACTCTTTTTAGATGTTTCCGGGCGCACTATCAGCGTTTTCAGCGCACACAAATAGAGTCAAGTCCAAATCGGGTCCATCTGAATGTTTTGGCACGTCAGATTGTCCGCCAGAAGTGAAAAACCACAAGCTAGCCGTTAGCGTGTAGCATGACGTATTATGGTTAGCATCATTGAAATAAAAAGGAGAAGCGGCCATCGATCCTAGCGTACGCGGAGAGTTAGCAAGTCGGCTAGTCCGGGAGACCTTTTCAGAGTCCGTTAGCCGTTCCATGTATTGTTCCTATAGCTGTTAGCATTAGCTATCAAACATCGCACATTATGAACCATCCAGATGTTTTCAGCTGTTGTCAACAAATCATTCATGAATGTACTACAGACAATTTGAGAATTTACATTCGATACAAATTTGGTGTTTAAAAGTGTCCTCTGTGTTAAATGCTAACTCCAGTTCAGTTTTAGTTTTTTGTGGGATCGGATACACATCCAGTGTATGGTTAGCATTCTCTGTCATACACAAATTTGGACTGGATGTCTTGAACCACCTTTATTTGGTAGAAACTAGATCCATATTAATTCAGAGTAGACGTAGTCGTGGAGTAATCAGTGAAAGAGTAGTTCTTTTACCCTTTTGTTTAATTTCAAGTTATGAGGGGAAAAATACTATATTTATTGCAAAAAACATAATAGTACATTTTACAAAACCGTTTCAACACTATACATTCCATAACACAGAATCAAAAGGCTCACATAAAACTAAATGAGGAAAATAATTACAAATATTTTAAATTTTTGAGCGCATTTTATTTTTTTGCAGTGTTTTTTTTTTTTTATTGAATTCACAAATGACTATTGAAATGTCTTTCTCTCATGAAAAACAGACTTTGTTTTTTTAGTCATGTTTATAAGTTGTAAATGAAATACTAAAGGCATCCTGCCCAAATTACTGTATGCGACACAATTAAAGATTCTTTTTTGAAGATTTGTGGTCACATATGTTGTGTTCCTTCCTTTTACTGGGACACTGAAGACGTCATGAACTCTGGCACCAAAACAACAATGTTAGTATAAACAATGCCAGAGCTGCCCAAACAGGAAAAGTGACTGAGCCACCGACTTTCAAAAAACACTGCCATGAGATGACCTGGGCATGTTCACTACAGCCTGTTTACAGTCAACCATTGTTCTAATAATAAGCCAGTGACACACCTGACCATACAAAGCCTGTTGTGTTAAATTAGGATTAAAGTTACAAAAGTTCCTTCAGGGATAAAACTGTTCCTCCTACCATTTCATATGGAATATATGGAATAAACCTGTCTCTAACCATCACCCAGATTTTGTTGACATTTTTATGCATAAAAGGCCTGATTTGGATATGTGCGCCACATCCGCTAATATCACTACTTTTGCAGTGCTTCCATTAAGAGTCCAACAGCTGTGACAGGAGCATTTAAGGCACAGTTTACACGGCAACAGTCTCCAGGAAAATTTAGTAACGTCTGACACAAAGTGTCAACAAAACCACAGAAAGTGCATTGCACGTCTTTGTCCAACAGAGAGCGCTGTGTCCCTAACACACTTTTATATGCGGCCCAACTGCACAGAGGAAGACAGTTCATCTTTTTTTACTTCCTGGGATGAATACGGCAACGTGTGCGCAACGTGACCGACCGCCCAATCCCGCAATGTGTATGTCCACTCCTGCCCGCATCTCCTTCATCGTTTACTATTCACATTTTCTCTCTTTTTCATTTTGCAATCTTCCAGACTAACACTTTAAAATGCTGGAGTATAATTCAACTTTCATGCTTTATTCAACTTGAGCAATGATGGTAAAGAATGTTTCATTTATTTACGCTCCCCAAACAATCTGGCTCAGGAAAAATGTATTTTGTAAACTGATCCCCTATTCACCCCCTCCTGGAACCGCCACCTTAACGTGGTGGAGAGGTTTGAGCGCCCGAATGATCCTGGAGCTCTGTTGTCGGGGGCTTCGTGCCCCTGGTAGGGTCTCCCAGGGCAAACAGGTCCTAGGTGACGGGTCAGACAAAGAGCGGTTCAGAAGCCCCTTATGAGAGACCAACAGGCCCGGTTAGAACCATGAGGCCGTCCTTCTGTGGACCCACCACCTGCAGGAGGAGCCATAGGGGCTGGTGCCATGTGATTTGGGCAGCTCCAACAGCTGCCCCCACGACCCGGCAACGGACAAGTGGAAGAAGATGGATGAATGGATGGGTCCCCTATTCACCTGCAGTGTGTGCATTTATTTGTGTAGTTTAACTCTTAGAATCTTAATCTTAATCTTAATCTTAAAATGTTTTTAAGAGCAGGCTCAAGACCCACCTTTTTAGTTTAGCTTTTAACTAATATTTACTTATATTAACCTTATTTACCGGTTTTAGTTCTATTATTTCTTTAGTTTCCCTCTTTTTATCCTGTGCTCTTTCACGCACAGTTTTTAATGTATCTCTTATTAAATATTTATTTATTTATTTTTTATTTATTTTATTCATTTATTTTTTATGTTCTCCTAGTGGTTCCTCTGAGGGAGCCCTCTGCCCCGGGAGTGCTGGTTGGCTGTGGCCGATGGGCTGCTCCTGGTGCAGACGGCTCCTTGGATGGCGTTTCCTCTTTCGGTCCATCTGTACCCAGCCTTACGTACTCAACTCTATGTCCATTTTTATTTAAGACTTTTAACTGCTGGCTGTCTGTATGTATATGTGTCTGTGTGTCTGTGTGTGCGGGTGGTGGGTGGTGGGGTTGTAGTTATTTATGTATATTTACTGGTGGGGACGATTTTTATTATTTTTAATGATTTTTAAGCACTGTAAAGCACTTTGTGTTACATCTTGTATGAAAAGCGCTCTATAAATAAAGTTTTGATTGATTGATTGAATCCTCCTTCTAAGAGTCCACAATGTGTAGCCCACAGACGCTGAGGTGTGAGGGGGTGAGGGGTCTCTGAAACGGAAACTAGCCCAGGCAAAACAATCCCCCCTCCCTGCTAACAGCCAATCAGGAGCCTCTAAGCTGCAGCCCTTCCATATAAGGCAGGCCCAGGCGCACTGACATTGGTGGAGAGGCGAGGGTGTGTGTATGTGTGTGTGTGTGCGTGTGCGTGTGTGCATGTGTGCATGTGTGCATGTGCTTGTGCGTGTCCGACCAGTAGGGGCAGAGATTTCGGTTCGATCTTGTGTCAGATTCATAATTCTGACTGAGATTCTGAGATACAATTTGGGGTATTTATGTCATTCATTTTTGTTTTAGTACACTGCAGGTGAACAGGGAGAAGAAAACATTTAGAGGTAATAATTTGAAACGTTTGCTGTGAATTATTAACATAAACAAAGGCGGAAAAATGTACTGCAGGCTTTCTTTCTTTCATTATATTGACAATAAAAATGGCCGAAGGTGCCAATATTTTCAGCAGCAAAACCTGAAGACGCATAGAGCCAGGTTTAAATGTATGTATTTTGTTGACATATTATTATTAGACAAATGATTTACTCAAAGGTAAGTTAAAGTTGTTAAAGATGCATTATGGAACTTTTTTAAATAATATTTAAAAACGTTCCATAATGCATAAAGGTCAAATACACAATATATATATATATTTATATATTATATAAATATAAATATATTGTGTATTTGACCTTTTAGGAACCCAGTGGTTAGCATAGCGCCTTTACTTTTAATCACAGTGGCCTCTAGGATGATCCACGATCCATAGGATTCCAGTAGGTTTTTTTCTGTGGACAGACCCTCTCACCAGGAAAACCTACAAAACAAATGATCCTGGAGCACTGTAGATGCCACTGTGATGGAAGGTAAAGGTGCCCTGCTGACCACTCATACAGCCATTGTGTCACAAAAAAGTCAAATAAGCACAAATATCAAGTTTTAAAATGGCCTTTAAGGTTTTATAATAGGTGTGTTTAAGATAAGCCAGGCGGGCTCAGGCTCTTCAGGCAGGCGGTGCATGTTGCAATAGACACACACGGCCTGATGCTCCCGCATGAGCAAGGCGCCTGCAGGTGGGGCTGCAACGATTAATCGATTAAGTCGATGAACTCGATTAGTAAAATGCTTCTAACATTATTTTCCCGCTTCGATGATTCATATATCTCATTAAAACTGCGTGAAACGGGGCCGCTTATGCGCCCGGAACTTCTGATGAGCACAGCTCTGTCTATGGTTGTAAACAGAGCGGAGCTAGCTGTGCTAATCCTCATAACCGGGACAGAACCAGGTAGCAGAGCGGAGAACAAGGCCGTCAAAATCATCAAAACACAGCTCAAACAAGAAGAAACTCAGCAACGAGAGGCAAAGATAGGACGGAGGCTAACGGGGCGAAAGGACACGGCTCTCCCCGCTATCGTGCCACAACAATGCTAACAGCTGCATCGATGATGATTTACCATCAGGACGGGCGATCTACATTTTTGTATGATGGTTGCATAACGTCGCCAAAGGAAGAGTCCCAAAAGAACCATGTGCAGCGCAGCAATTGTTATGTCATGGGAAGGATGAAAGTGAAACTGTAAGCATTTGTTGTTGTCATTATTGTATTTTATTCTTTACAATGTACATATAATATCTTGGCCTATTGTACATGTTTGTAGCGGTAGGCGAAAAGGTTAAGAAGCGGGACCGTCACCAGCGCGTCTCCATGGTAATGTTGCTGCTTTGCTTAACCTCTTAACCCCCGCCTTAACGTGGCCGCATTTCCTGCAGTTCAGCTTCACCCAAATCGAAAAGCTTCTTGACTAGAGCTTAGAGCCTATAGGCCAGAGTAACGCTCCATTTGAAAGCTAAGACCTACAAAACTGATCCTAACTCTTCGTTGCGTCGTCACATTTTTGTCTGTTTTTTTGTTGTTATTTCTTCAATGCTTTTGTCGTATTCTGGTCACGATTTTGTGACTTTTTAGTTGTGTTTTTGTCACTTTTTAACTGTGTGCTTTTCTGCACAATTTTGACGCTTTGTTCAAGAAGCTTTTAGATTAAGGTAATGCCAAACTGGAGAAAATGTGCTCGGTTCAGGAGGGGGTTAATTTTAGTTGATTTGATTTGATCAGAGACAATGCACTAAAGACTCCCTGGACAGGTTGATGCCATTTACAAAAGTTCATGAAATGTGTTCAGAGGTTAAAACAACAGGTAGACGAACGTGACACCCTGCTGCACAAATAGCATTGTCGGTGTCTAGCTAATATAGAGGCTCTTAGCGCTAATTCTGCTTCTGATTGCATGAGACACAGATATTCATGAAATTTACAATTTACAATCACTACATACACTAACAATAAAAACAAAGTAGGTTTTCATCAAAAATACTAAATTTTCATGTCATTTTTGCTCTATTTGAGTCTGTGTGAACCAGAAAACAATTAATCGATTACTAGAACAGTTGTCGACTATTTTAATAACCGATTAGTCGTTGATTAATCGCTTAGTTGTTTCAGCCCTAGTCCAGTCCAGTCCCGGTCCAGTCCCGGTCCAGTCCAGGACACAGCGACAGCCTGTCCGTCTGTGTGAGTGGCTAAAACGGCGCCGATGGCTCAGGTTGCGGAGAGAGAGGTCGTGACCTGAAGTTTGGTGGTTCAATCCCTGCCCTGACAAGTGTGAGCTGGACCAGCCACTTCACCCATCTTGGACACATGAATGTGGCGCGTGAGTGAGGGTAAAAGGGCAGTTGCTTAAGTAGTAGTTGACCAATAATGGGTATAAGGCAACGTTGAAAATCACTAAAGCAGTGGTTCTCCACGGGACTCAAAAGTGGGTCATGGAACCATTTTCAGTGAGTTTCTTTCAATATTTCATCTGCTGAAAAAGAATAAAAACCTTCCAGAGTCTGTTAAAAATGACTTGTTTTGATCATGATTTCAGCTTTATTAGAATATTTAATTATTATTCCAAAATTATTTCTAGGAACACAACAGTATTTTTGAGAAAATGTCCCTCTCATTAGGGTCGCAGCTCGTCAGTATGCATTCATGGTAGGGCCCCAACGCAGTGTCAGTTGAGAACCACTGATATACTGTAAAGCATTTTTATAAATCTTTTTTCAGACATTTTATTGTATTATTATTTTTTTGTCAATCCTGCTCTCAGATGTAAATAATTCTCCTGGATATATTTCAAATTTGCATTTTGAAACTGGATTTTAAAGCAGAACTAAGTAACTCATGCCCCTAGAGGCCATAAGCACCACTGCAGGTATCATAGCATTTTGTGTTCTTTTTTACTCATTAATTGTCCGTGAGAGTAAATGCTACGCTGACAGAAAAGACAATGGGAGAGAGGGATGTTGTATATATTGTGCCGCAACCCAATTACGCGATGGATATATTTTTTGTCACTCAAACTTGGCTGTAAATACTGCTAAAGTGGCGCTAGCCCACAGTTAGCTTTGCCCGTTTTCCCGTTAGCCAGTTAGCTTCTACTTAGTGATTCCATTTATGTGTATTGCTTCTCTGGGTCGGTGCATGGGAAGTTGCGATTGTGATTTTCTGAACAGAGACACCAGGGGGAGATGAAAGACCCCCCAATCATCCCAATAACACTTGTATTACCCCCAGAGGGACTACGGGAAGGATTTATTTAGGTAAACAAGTTACTTCAAAACATCTAAATTCAGTATGTTTAATGAATTTGAGTTGCATTTTCGGATCAAAAAGCCCAGTGAGGTGACAGAGGTTGTGATATTGGGCCAAATAAATGATGAGAATTCAATAAATGGCTAATCTAAAGTAAGGCTGGACGATATGGCAAAAAAATCACTATATAACGCACTATGTTACATATTATGAAGTTTAATGTTCTTCTCTTTACTTGTCGAGACACAGGAAAGAAGTTACAGTCACATTTTCACTTTTGACTCCACCAGATTTTACACTATTGGCTGTGTGTTGATTATTTTGATGGCACATTAAAGTCACACTGTTTTGTGCACAGACTACTTTATATAGTGGCAAAGTGTCATTACTTTTGTCATGTAAAGATATAATGAAATATTTGCTGAAATGTTAGGCGTGTACTGCTTTAGTGAGATACTGTACATTTCCGAACGTGATCTAAACTACAGGGTTAGCTGGTTTTATGAACTCTACGGAGATGTAATATAGCAAAAGAAATATATCTTACCATTCTGAATCTAAACAATGGCAGCCTTTGCTAATTATGATCAGACTGTAACCTTGACTAGACACATTATTTCAATATGGCGCGAGGCATTACATGATACATGTGCGCCGTGGGACTTTTTTCTGGGTGTTTTCACAGCTGCACCGACGTCTGGACTATTATTTTAGTTTGACCCACCAAGTCCCTAAAGCCTGGACAATCGGATTCTCCCTAGAGCCGGACCTCCCGTTGTCATAACAACCGCGGCTACTTGAAGCAAAAGGTATGCGGATCAGGTTTACAGATTTTTGTAGGACACAAATCGCTCTTCCTTAACAAACTAATCCAGATAAATGATTGACCCGAGTTACACGCCAATCAGAGCTGGGTAGTGCTCCGTTACATATACTCAAGTACATGTACTTATTGGAGTACCTGTACTTCATAGAGTAGTTTTATCATACGGTACTTTTTAACTTTAATACAAACAAAAAATAATGTATTATAATGAACTGAAAAACACACTTTTTTTTTTTGTATGCATCCAAATGAAGATGTTTTTATTATGTTTAAAAGGTGCACCAGTGTTTCCCCTACCATTATATTGGCAGGGCGGACCGCCCCGCCATCAGCGCCCCCCACCCTCTCAGGACGCTCTCAGTCCGTGTTTTTTATGCATCCAGTCCGCGTTTTGCGCTCAGTGACCCAAGCCATGCGGTCGTGTTTATTTCTGTGCCAGAAAAGATCAGAAAAACAGGTCCGAGACCGGAACTGGCTACAGCGCAAGTCAATTTAACTAGAGCGATTAGATGACAATAAAATTAACATTTTACGCTGGTACTTTGTAAATAGGAAAATCCAACCCAAGTTAAATACAACAGTTGACTTTAGCCTAAACTGTTTAGGTGAAGCTGTTAGCATCCGTTTCACATGAAGTCAATGAAGTTGGCTCTGTTGGATTTTGTAGAAAGTCCTGAACTTCAGCAAAAATCAGCATTTAAGGTTCTCTTGTTTTAAGCAGAACACAGACTTATAAACATCTGTCCTATTAGATGATAAACTGTGGAACTCACTGATAAATATTAAACATGAATATGAGGAAAATCCAAACACTCATGGGAAAATGTAGTAATGGTAGCCTACATTAGGCTAATCTAATAATAGTATATTACATTCTTAAACTTTCTAAAACTTAGTATTATTTCCTACATCATCAAAATGCTTTACAGTTACTTAAACTGAATTAATTATGTATCATATAGGAATTCAAACAAATTGTTACAAATAATAACATTTGCTAAAACCACTTTATTTTACCTGGCAGCGTGCACGGACCGCGCGCATGCACGTGTAACCATACCCCCCCTGCCAAACCGGTAAACCAACCTGGACAAAATTTCATATCTCGATATTTATGCCAGATATCTCGATATCGATACGATACGATAGAACTATGGGTTAGGTGAAAACTAAGCATTTTTCAGAAAAATAAAATCATAATACAAAAGAGTGCAGTTTTATTGATGAAAATCTATATCGTTTATATCTTGCTTTTTTTATTTTAATATCTTAAATGTTCATATCTCAATATTGTACAGGCGCTAAGCAAACTACCCAAGCAGCCACTAGGTCAACTTTTTTATAACATACAAAAATTGCATAGTGCACCTTTAATGGTGTTTAATTCGGAAATATTACAATGTTTACATTATTTTATGTAGATGATTTTATGAAGATCATGAAGTTTTGTGACATTGTTGAGTTCCAAACTGTACAGATGTTATACAAGACAAGGTACAAACTGTTACCGGGCCAAATACAAAGAAGGTTCCAAGAACGTACTGGTCATTATGAATTACGTGATGAATTGAACTTCAGGCTTTAGAAACATAGACAACTTTGAAATGTTTTAGTCCGATGGGGTCCAAGAGTGGAATATTTTGGAGATGGAGATGAAATGTCCAAACATCAACCTGTTCAAATATAACTACAAACAAAAGACTTTCGAAAAGTACAGAGAAGAAGAAACGCATTGTCTCTAGGGGGAGCAGTAGGATTAATTTGCATTCAATTAATTAAGGAAGAGTGTTGTTGCTCTGAACAGTTGTCATTCTATTGCTTAAAATCGCAAATAGAGAAGTAGAGTAGGCTAGCTCCAAATCTGTTGAGGACCCGCCCAATGGGCTCGTATACCTTGTTTTGCACGCACTACACACCATAGGAACATCATCTACCAAATCAACTAGTTGGGGCAGCTGGGTGGGGGTTTGTTGAGGAGGAGCTACTGCCCTCTTCAATGGACCCGCTCTACACCCTGGCTTTTTAACGCACTACACTATGCAGGGCTTACATCAGGGTTTCCGTTAACCGGCTTTTGGCCGGTCTGAAAAGCAAATGGCCGGTAAAAAATAATTTCCATCCAAAAAAAAAATATGGAGAGAATATAGAAACATATATTAAATACAACATTTGACCTAAGTCAGTGACTAACATAACAAAGTGTTTTCGAGACAGGCCTAAATATTAAAAAAGGTTCAATATTTCGATCAAAAAAAGTTTCGACTTACGCCCTTCACCCATTTTACAAAGCGCAGTTGAAGCGCCTTCATCGCTTTCTGGATATGTAGTGCTTTTTCTTCGTATTTTGCACCCACTAAAGTACTCGTGTAGCGCCCAGTCTAAATGTTGATTGTTATTGATAATAAGCCACATTCATTATATATATTTTTAATGGCCGGTAATTCTTGTGAATGGCCGACATTTTACGACCCAAAGTGGCCGACAAAGAAAAAGTCATATTACATAATTTCATTGTACATAAAATAAAAATAAAGACAAAAATAAAGAAATAAAAAGGAAGCAACCAAGCAAAATTGTACACTAATCAATACCATATTGAGGATGGAAATGACAACTGGGAAGTAGCAAGATCACAGACTTTTTTTTTTTAACTCAAAACTAGTGACTTTCAGGAATGCTGACTGTGTTTGGAATTGCTAACCATCTGTAACCAAGTAATGGCCTTTTGTCGCTAGCTTTGTGCTGGACGTTGTGCATGGGGTGGGAGCATTGTTGTTGTTGTGGGGTGTACATAGTAGTATTCACTGAGTGTAATATGTATATTAATGTGTCTTTTTATGTTTTTAATGTTTTATTGTTCTAATGTTTAATGTTTTTATTGCAATGATGTCGGGGGTGGGCGCTTATAAGCTTTTGCTTCGGGCCACTCCCTTTGAGCAGAATTTTAACTGCTCAAATAAACTAATAAGAAGCCCCTTATGAGAGACCAACAGGCCCATATAGACACGTGAGGCCGTCCTCCTGTGGACCCACCACCTGCAGGAGGAGCCATAGGGGCTGGTGCAGCTCCAACAGCTGCCCCCAAGACCCGGCAACGGACAAGTGGAAGAAGATGGATGGATGGAAATAAACTAAACTTTGTCCCGGACCGAGACCACATCTTTTCACAAACCAAAGAGCCAAATCAAAGAATAGATTTGGAAGTCCGGACCAAACTGCATTTGTGAAAGAGGAGCACCACCTCAGTGTTTCCCACAGATTTCAAGGAGACTGTGGTGGGAGAGAGCGCCGGGAGATTTGTTTTTAATTTAGATGCATTTTCCTGCATTCTGGTGCATTTTAAGCAAAAAATAATAACTATTTTTGGCTATTATGCTGCTGTGAAAAGAATCATTTCTGGTTAATTTACATAGGGTATAGATCTTTTTTTTTTATAATGTAATGGATCAGTTTTCTTTCAAGGGCGCAGGCCCTTGATTGTTCTCTCAGCTCCGCCCCTGCAGCTCTCAGATACAGACAGAACCTCAGCCTGATGCTGCAGAGAGAAAACGCTGACCAACATGAGCAGCGCTCACCTCGTGTAGGGCAAGAGCAGGAGAGGGAGAGAACTAAAGTTTAGAACGGGGTCCTGAATTTAATTTCACTGCGATCCAAAAAAATAAAGAAGAAGAATTATCCAGCAAAGGTCTGGAACATAATTTACCGTAATAATAATGTGTGTGCTTTGAAAACAATGCAACAATTCATTATAGTTTTGTTTTTACTCTAAAATTACATTTTTGGTTTCTAAATAACAGAATATAAACACAATGTGCCAATGCAGTGCTGTGTTACTCCTCTTTGCTCAGCTCAACAATGAGCCCTGTTTAGTCCAAGTTTAATCCTGGTTTAGTCCTGGTTTGGTCCTGGTTTAGTCCAGGTATGGTCCTGGTTTGGCCCTGGTTTAGTCCAGGTATGGTCCTGGTTTGTCCCTGGTTTAGTCCAGGTATGGTCCTGGTTTGGCCCTGGTTTAGTCCAGTTATGGTCCTGGTTTGGTCCTGCTCGCTGCTCTTTTGTTTTAAACGATGGAGAAACAGCCGTGCTGTTTGAGAGTAACTCTTACGAGTGCATATTTAATTCGATGACTCGCGTCTTCTCGGTTTTAAATCTTTAGCCGTATTTCAATCTTTCTGCAGCTATTTCTAAAAGTTTAAAACGAGCTCAGAGGCTGCAGTTTCTCTTTCTGTTCAGCCGGGTTAGCGTAGCGTGAGGGGGAGAGTGAGGGAGCGAGGGTGAGACAGCGCAGCTGCAGGACTGTCACGTCGGGTCTAAAGTTTGGATCCAAGTTTCGGGTTCGGACGGGTCGGCGCGTGGATCCGGAACCAGACTGAGGTTCACCATTTCGTGACCTCTTTTGCTATGCAAATTAGCCATGTGGTCTTTTAGTTTATAAGCTAAAACGAAACTACACGAAGCTGCCTTCATTTTTTGTAATAATAATAGGCTACTTAAACAGTGAGACTGTTGAACCTGCCCTCTGCTGCAGATGTTGGGTGAGAGACAGAGAAAGAGAGGGGAGAGCGAGACTGTGGCGAATAAAAATAGACTACGGCGGGCCGCCAGACTAATGTATTTGCTTTGAGCTCTTGAGACGTTGACATGAATGAATGAAAAATAACACAGCCCCTAACTCATATGCGATTATTGCAGCATAATTAAAAACTCTAGTAATAAGAAACAGTCGGTACCTGAGTGTGCCAGTGGGCGAGGGCAGGGGCGACCCAAACGCCCGCATGTGCTCCTCGTGCTGCTGCGCTGTGGGAATGCAGATTTTGAGGGGTGAGATGTGAGGCAGGAGCTGGCACGGCGGGGGGGAAGCCTCATGCTCCTGCTGCTCCTCCGGCTCCAGCAGCGACATGAACTGGATCTTTATCACAGTGCTGGGGAAGCGAAACACGCACCTGCACGACACAGTCACACGGGACAGTCAAGCGTCACCGAGGGGCACGGCGATAACACAAACACCTGATTCCAGAAGGGCTGTGCCATTCATCAAATGTGGATTTCAATTACGATTATTCTTCCCAACAAATACAAACTAAACACATTAGAGAAAAAATAAGATCACACCAACTGTGAATTGTGTTATATCCACAATGTACAATTGTTTTTTTTTAATGTTTTCATAATATGAAATGCATAGAATATTTTAAATATTCAGAGATATCCACAGATCAGTAGGGCTGTCAAAATGATCGCACCCGTTTTCATTTGACACTATAACAACTGGGGCTGTCACGATAATTACTATATTGACTAATCGTTGGGGTTGTAAAGGGGCGGACATTTTCTGGAAACTTTCAATGGGAACTTGAGCTTAAAAACTGTCAAAAAAACCACATATTTTTTGCATTTTTTTGTGAACTATTAGCTAACCATTAATTATTGATTTTGAACCATAAAAAACATACATTTGAGAGACGTCACCCCCATTTGAGAGATGTTTATACCCATTAACTCCCATTGAAAATTTCCCATATTGAAAATTCCCAGAATTTTGCAACCCTACTTCAATAAATGGCAAATAAACAATACATTTTTAGCCTCAATATTTATTGTCCGTGCTTTTTTGTTTGTGTGGCATTTTTGTCACCTTTTTTTATTGTAAAACTTTATTTCTTACCCTTAGTAGGTTGTATTACATTGTATTTCATGTTTATAGTGGGATATTTTAAGACAAAGTACTTTTCAAACCAAACTTTAGAGTTAGTTTCTCTGGCATTGACAGGTCTTTAATAATATTGTTTATCGCAATATTTCCGTGGCTCAATACATCGAACTTCAGTTATCGTGACAAAACTAAAAATCTCAATATTAACGTTTGTCTGTGTTAAATTGTTATAGGCCTATCGAATGCTATGTCACCTGAAACCCAGCAGTTGCCAAAATATGCTGCGGTATGACATCTTTCCGAGCTCATGTAAACACAACCTCCAAGTTTTAACATGCTTTCACTTCTTAACCCCTGCCTGAACCGAGCACATCGCCTCCAGTGTGGCTTTACCCACATCGAAAGGCTTCTTAAAAAAAAAAGTGTCAAAACAGCAATACAAATGAGATGAGAAAGAGGATGAAAACACAATAAAAGACTAAGAGTGACAAATAAATGAAGAATATGCCGCAAAAAAAAAAAAAGCCACAAAAGAACAACAAAAGCGTAAGAGAAATGACAAAAATGTGATGAAAAAGTTACACCACGAAAGAGCAAGAATAAAGCAAAAAAAAAAAAAAAATGTAAAAAAAGGTTGCGACACACAGCAACAATGCAAGGAGAAAGAGCCGTTTTGATCCGTTATGTACGTCTTAGCTTTCAAATGAGGCATTACCCTGGCCTTTAGGCTGTGGCGTTTTAACTTTGGGTAAAGCCGAACTAGAGAAAATGTGCTCTGCCTTGAGGAGGCCTGTGACAGCCCAAAGCTCCTGAACAGGGGGTGAGTGCCCTGGAAAAGGACCTTGTGTTTACTCCTAAATGGCTTACTCCCATGTGCTCCTGCATGTTATTTCAGCTTCCTGTTCCGACGCAGACCCGCCCACAAACAATCGCTCCGGCCAATCGGCGGCCGACAAGGACGCAGCCCTTCGCCACCGCTTCCTGAAACGTGACAGGCCGACAGCGCCGCACAGCAGCGCCATACAAACTTTCTGTACCTCGGGTCTGTTGTACTGGTTTGGGAGGAGGGATGAGTAACAAAATACTAGGAGGGAACTGTGAGCACGTTACAATAACCACCAAACCACGGCGTGTAAAGTTTGACGACATACCCGAACACACCTTTGCCTCTGGGCGGACTCGCTAACGTAACATTGTGCAGGGCGGCGTTTGTTTACACTAATGTTTACGTGACGCGCTTACGAGCTAGCCTGCTGCTAGCTGCAAGACACATTCATTTCTGAAGTGTGAAAATGGAGTCGTATTTACTGTATTAACCACGAATTGGGCTAACGTCTCTCTTCGTGGTAAACTAGTTATCTTACCAACCGTGTGGTTAAGAGCACACTCACAACACAGGCCTGGAAATAAAACTAATATAAAACTATGCTAAAGTTAGCACGAGCCCATTTTAGGAATAGCCTGAAACTGCTAACACAACAAAAACACGCGTCCTTTCATAAAACATAGTAGATTAATGATTACACTAAAGTGGCACAACAGTGTGGTTGGGTGTGTTGTGTAATAACAGCTTGTCGTTATTCTGTTACACCCGTGTAACACTGTGAATTAGAGGCTAAAGTGTGGATTAAACTTATAAATAATCAAATAGCATGATCTGAAGAGTGCGAAGTGTAGTTTTGCTAACTTTGTCCAACACAAAGTTTGGAGCTCTTGTGCCTGACTTACTCTCGGGGCAGCGGCAGTGGGGGAGCCCCTCTCCGCTGGAACACCCCATCCACAAACACGCCGTTTTTGCCCAGACAGCGCAGGGTGAAGCCGCCGGCCTCGTCATACAGGACCTGCAGGTGTCTCCGCGAAATGAAACTCGAGTGGCCCATGTTGATGTCCACCGAGCCGTGGGACGAGTTCCGGCCGATGGTCACCGTCCTCTGGCGCATGACAAACTCAAAGTCCCGGCCCTCGAGCCTGGCCAGGGCCTGCAGCCGCGGGGAAGAGCCGAGGCGCATCGACGGCACGTCCCCGCGGGCCTCCAGGAGCGGAGGGCCCAGGAAGAGCGAGGAGGGCCCCGCGTAGGAGCGAGAGGTCACCGCCACGCGCACGGGGCTGCACGGAGCCGACTGCAGCGCGAGGAGCGCCCGGGCCCCGGAGTCGTCCCTGTAGTCTGCCATGTTTCAACTTGCACTGGACTTCCCGCACACACAGAGCTGCAACGTGAGACTTTCGGCCGGGGCACTTGTTCGCTCCGTGGCTGACTCTGTCGGAACAACATGGAGTCCCACTGCGGCCAAGACCAGGACTGGATTCCGACTCAGAGTGGACTGGAGTTGACGACTGGTGTTTGCATTTTTGTGACAATTTTAACAACTGCTTTTAAGTTTGGTATTATTTAAACAACCATTCAATTACAAAAGGCATTATGTGTGGATTATTGGATTGTATTTATCCCCTTAACCCCCACCCGAACCGAGCACATTGTCTCCTGTTTGGCATTACCAAAATCTAAAAGCTTCTTGGAAAAAGTGTCCAAATGAGTCGAAAACGAGGATGAAAATGCAACGAAGAAAAAACATAACAAAAAGTGACAAAAAAAAATATAGTGACAAAACAGCAATGGAAAAAAAAGACGACCACGCGGAAACAATGTGAGGGGGAAAAATTGTTTAGATGAGTTTTGTAGGTCTTAGCTTTCAAATACAATAGGCGTTTAGATTTGCGTAAGCTGAAATTAAGCTCGGTTAAGGCAGGGGGTAAGAGGTTAATAAACATGAAACATTCTATCGTTAATAATAATAATAATAATAATAATAGTTCATTGCGTATTTCACTTCCGAGCTCACATTGGAAATCTGCCAACAAAGGGTATTGTTGCGCCAGCTCTGAACACGAGGTGTCCGTGTGTGTGTGTGTGTGTGTGTGTGTGTGTGTGTGTGTGTGTGTGTGTGTGTGTGTGTGTGCGTGTGTCTCCAGTCCAGTCTTTCATTTGTTGAACTTAGATTGTATTTTTTTTTTCTTCATCTCATTCCTGTGTTTATAAACATAGAAAGAACAAGACGGACAGAAAATGTGGGGGTGGATTCGGGAGGGAGCGGGAGTTTGCTGACCTGTTGCATGTGTGTTTTAGGACCACACGGAGGCGCTGTTTCCGTAGGAGTTACAGTATAAACGGAACAGGCCCGTCATATTTGAACGGCGCTATTGTCTGTTTTGGGGGAGGACAGTTTCAGTTTGGTCTCATTTAGTCCAACCCTGTGTATCAGTTGTCAGCAAACCAAGCCCCAGCTGTCACCCAGACTTTATCCATTAGTCATTATTTATTCAGAGGAGTGCTGGTAAGTTGACTCATTGGTTAACCGACTCCATTATCCTTTTAAATTAACCTTTTCGTTTGACCAGCTCTTATAGATTAAAGAAGGGTAAGTCCCGAGTAGGGTTGTTCTCGATGCCGCCGGTACTTTAACCTCTTAACCCCCACCTGAACCGGGCTTTTGTTGTCTAGTTTGGCATTTCCCAAATCTAAAAAAGAAAAAAGAAAGCATAAAAATGACGACAAAAACGAGGATGAAAAACGCCGGAAGAGCAACCGTAACACCATTTTTTAAAAAGCAGCAAAAACACACACACAAAAAAGTGACAAAAGAGGGACAAAAACATGAAAACAGGGGCGGACTGCGAAAACGGCCCTGGACTCTGGCCCGCCTGGCCCATACTAGCATAAAAACGCACTGCCACAAAGACATATTCTAACGTCTAACCACCTGCCTGAACCAAGTGCATTTTCTCCAGTTCAGCTTTACCCAAATCTAAAAGCTTCTGGACTGGAGAGCAACAGTGTAACGCCTCATTGAAAGCTAAGACCTACAAAAGTGATTTTTTGTTCTAACTTTTGTCAAGTTTTTGTCATGTTTTTTGTTCTTTTTTATTCCTCTTTTAGTTTCTTTTTGGCGTGTTTTTGTCACTTTTATGGCACTTCTTTGTTGTTTTTAGGTCTATTTTGATGCTTTTCTTTTAAGCTTTAAGATTTAGGTAAACCTCGATCAAGGCTCGGGGTAAGAGGTTAAGCAGAAAATTGAGGCCAGACCCGTGGGCCTTCTGTGCTCTTCCAGAATGGACATATGGCCCGTCCGCCCCTGCATGAAAATAGAAAAACACGACAAAAAAGAGACAAACAAAAGGCATTACACCGGCCTATACGCTGTAAACTCTCCAGTCAATAAGCTTTTAGATTTGGGTAAAGCTGAACTGGAGAAAATGCGTGCAGATAAGGGTTAACGATAGTTTGAAGACCATTCCTTTTAAATTTTAATCATTTATTTGTGCCGACACGACCAAGTAACTTTAATGGACAAGGCAAGTTGATTTGTATGGCACATTTCATGTACATGACGACTCCATGTGCCTCACAGCAACACCAGACACAATCAAAAGCATTAAAAAAACAATCAAAATCAATAAAACAAATCAATCGATACAATTACATTAAAAAATTTTTTATATGTATATACTAAAATTAGTTAAAATACAATCAATCTCCATAGGCCGCAGTAAAAGGGTGTCCTTTCAGCCTGGACTTAAAAATACTCAGGGTTGAGGCCCGTCTCACGTCCTCACTGAGTCCCCAGAGGAAACCTACGCAGACACAGGGAGAACATGCAAACTCAACCCAGGACCTTCTAGCTGTAAGGCAGGAGCTCTAACCACTTAGCCACCATGCCTCCCTAGAGTCATCGATAATAAAAAGGTACCATCGCCATCTTTTTACCCTCTGCAAAACACGCGTCTAAACCAGACTTAGTTATATAGTTGCTCGTTCCACAGTGAGCACATCTTTAAAGGTGCATTATACTTTTATGTAAAAAAATAACGTTGATATGTGTGCGTATTTGACCTTGCCGTGACCCAGCGGCTGTATGGGTGGTCCGCATGGCGTCTTTACTTTCCATCATGGTGGTCTCTACGACGCTCCAGGATCAATTCTTTTGTAGGTTTTCCGGCGAGAGGCTCCGTCAGCAGAAAAAAACCTTCCACACAATTGATCCCGGAGCGTCATAGACACCATAGATTAGAGAATAGACTTTAAAACAGCTGTACTTGTTACAAGGGGGGAAAAAAGAAAAAAAATGAAGCGACATTAGTTAGCAGGCCGGGTAGTCTGGGGAACATTTCAGCATTCATTAACTTGTTCAAAGGATTTTCCCTTTAGCCGTTAGCAGTGTTGGGTTTTAAGTTACAGAATACTGAATACTTGCCTTAAAGGGACTATACAGAGTTTAAACATTTTAAGATTAAGTATTTTCACCCCCTACATGTTCCAGCTCAGAAAGGTGTTACTTCTGGTCCATCATGCACGAGCTTAAGCTCTTAACCCCCACCTGAACCGAGCACATTTTCTCCAATGTGGCTTTACCCGAATCTAAAAGCTTGAAAAAAAAAATGAAAACGTCACAAAAAATGTGACGAAAGAGCGACAAAAACACGACAAAAAAAAAAGCATAGAAAAAAAAGCAATGAAAAAGCAACGTGCAACGACAAAAACAAATACATGAAAAAAGGAGACGAAAACGCTACAAAAAATGTGACAAAAAAGTTACGATCACTTTTGTAGGTCTTGGCTTTCAAATGAGGCGTTGCACTGTTGCTCTCCTGTCGAGAAGCTCTTAGATTTGGGTAAAGCTGAACTGGAGACAATGCGCTCGGTTCAGGCGGGGGGTAAGAGGTTAATATAGAGACTGCAGTTACGTACAAGACCTGAGGTGGCAGTAGTGAGTATAAAATGACCAACTTGCAGCTAGTCTCTTTTAAATGTAGTAATGTATTCTGTTACTTTGTCCAGTGTACTGTATGCTGAATACTTACAATGAAATACTTTCGCGTGGATTTGCATCATATTAATGCATACAAGTTGTTTAGGCTACACTGTTATGAACTTATTTACTACTCATTTGGAATGAAAAGAAGCACAGAAGGACAAAACTAAACTTTTCCTCAGCAGTTTTGAGCTTTCTTTCCTATTAATGTTATGATTATGAAACTAAAATTGAATAATTGAGTACTGTGACGGTTTCCTTTGATTTTAAGAAAGTATTATAAATGCCCTCTAATGAAAGAGTAACTGTTTCCCAAAATGAGTATTTTAAATATGTGTGTTCAGTTAGTACCCAACGCTGGCCATTAGCATTTATTTACCCTTCTAAAAGATCTAAAAGACCACATTTAGGTGAGATGATGTCAAAGCTGAATGAAAAATCATTTAAGAATGCACAGACCTTTTTAGAATTGACTTTAGATTAGAATTAGCCTATGAGTTTCTTTGTGTGGCGTCGGATACACATCCAATGGCCACTAAACATCATCATATAATATATTTAGGAGAAAGACGGCCACAAATCAAACCAATGCCATGAAACAGACAAACCAACATACTTCTACATAGGGACTGGCTCCTCCATTCATTTGTATGGGGATAAACGCTCCATTCAAACGGGTCCGGGATGTGACGGCTCAGATAGCCTTTCAATGATGTCTATGGGTACAAGTCTCTTCATGGTCTAGCGCCCAAATACATCTCTGACACGATTAACCATGTAAACCATTTCGGGAGTGGCCTGATCGCCTTCTGGTCCCAGAGTCCGGACTAAACGCAGTGAGGCTGTGTTTCAGTTTGTTAACGCAGCGAAACATCTGGAACTGTCTTCCTGAAGATGTGAGACGGGCCTCAAGTCTGACCAAAATAAATCCAGGCTGAAAAGGTTTTTATATTTAGCCGTTCATGAGACAACTGAAGGGTACTGTATCTGCACTCTTTGCTTTTAACGTCATAAAAGAGTTAATTTTCAATCTCATAAAGCAGCAATAATAATAAACACTTTATTACAGACAGATACTAGGCCAAAGGATAACAGTCATTCAGACCAAAGGTAGTGCAAAAACATCTTAGTAATCACAGCACAGCGGAATGATAAAAGTGCATCTTATCTTATAAAAAAAAGTAAAAGTAGATTATAGTATATCATGGCTGTACACATTGAAGCAAAAATCGTGATTAGGAACGGGGCTCGAGTTTGAGCTGGATGGGTCGCTTTGGTGCCAGCAGACCCTGAACGTCCATCTCCAGTGGGATCTGCGAAAAAACAAACAAACAAAAAAGAGAAGTGAAATGGATTGGGGAACTTTATAGTAGAGGTAATAACAGCGTTATCTTTGACAGGGCAGAGTTTGTTTTGGTCGATCACTGGACTCAAACAGCCACGTTCATTACATAATATCACATTGTCAATAAAGACACTGCACACAAGTGAAAATTCCTACTTGTAATTTTTTAAAGCCAGCTCCGTGCTTGGACAACTCGTACTCAAACATGAGCTACACATTTTACATTATTTTCCAAATGCTTGATTTTGTGCAATAAAAGCACGTTTGATATTACTGTCAAAAATGTTGGTTTATTTATCAGCTATTGTGTTATCGGGTAAGGGAGGGCCGCACGATTCTGACAAAAAAACAAATATTGCGATTCGATTTTATATTCGATACATTTAAACACATAAACGGCCACACTGACGAGTGCAGGAAGTCGTGTTACTTTTACACCCTCAAACATATTCTTTCTCAAATTTCCCCACATTAAAATACACAATTATCTACTTTCAAAAATATGGTTTTATGAGGACAGCGCCCTCTTCTGGAGGAGTTTCCAGAGTACCTCTGGGGGACAGCCACGTGACTCAAATAAGTCCAAGATGGATTCACAGTGTCTGTCTAAACTCTTTAAAATCTGCTTTAAGGAAACGCAGACACACTTTTATCTGTTGCAGCTAGGGATGGGTGTCGTTAAGGATTTATCAATACTACTACTCTTATACTCTTATACTTATACTTATACTTTTATGTGGTCATACCGCCTTTGCTCTGCCCAATCCCATCAGACCTTGGAAGCTAAGCAGGGAAGGGCCTGGTCGGTACTTGGATGGGAGACCGTTTGGCACCAGGAAGCCTAGCGGATGTAGTGAGTGAGTGAGTGGTTGGTGGTGGTCGGAGGGGCCGATGGAACAGACTGGTTGCCTCGCTTCCGTCAGGGCAGCTGTGGCTACAATAGTAGCTTACCACCACCAAGTATGGAGTGAATGAATAGTGCAATGTAAAGCGTCTTCGAGTGTCCAGAAAAGCGCTATATAAAACCATCATTATTATTATTATTATTATTATCATCAATACTCCTTATCGATCCGGTACTTTAACGGTACTCTTATCTGTACTTTAAAAGAAGAAAAAAGAAAAATAGTTTGGCATTCATCCCTGGCTTATATTTATTTTTTATTACTCTACATTTGGACCCAATTTATTTCCAATTTGTGCATATACTTAATATATAGGAGTTAAAATACTTTACTAACTTTACTAATTTCAAACAATATATATATTATTATTAGTAAATCAAGCAAAACCAGGCTGTTGGTTAGATTTGGCTGTAGCTCTGGGGGCTGAGTCCAAATGAAAACCTAGTGCAGTAAAATAATGAACTAGACTCGAGCTACAGCCTGTTTTCTGCCTCTCAGTTTGTGTCCAGTGGGTCGACACCGGCTCACGCTGACGTTCACTTGTGAGCGTGCACGTGTGTGCACCGTTTGTGGAAAAATAGACTCCACCCGAAACTCTTAAGTTTGGGTATTTGTGAAAGAAGAAAAGTGCGAGTGGCTCGTCTGTCGTCACGTTTCGCTGTTCACGGCGGGTCAGCGGCAGCAGCTCCAGGGATTCGGAGAATAAGCACGTTTGGAATGTTTCACAACACCTGTCTCGCGCTGCAGAGGGGGGAAGAATCCGGGGATGATCCGACAGCCTGTGCTCTCGTGCGGGCCGCGGGGATGATCAGAGCCGATGCAGCGAACGCATCCATGAGAGCCTTTTTTGTGTGTGTGATTATTAGAGCGTGGGTGATTTACGCTGAAATGCAGCGGCCCCGTTAAAAAGACTGATAAGACTGGAGCCTATCGGTCCAGGTGGACCGGCCCACGTGGCCCGGGGCCGTTATGATACCGGGTTCCGGTACCCATAGTTGCAGCTGAACCTGAGATTAGAGGCTCCACAATCCTGATCAGTGACGTCTATCACTCAAATACAATGACAGCCTCTGGAGGTTAGTGCAGTAGTCAAAACCTCGATTGTGATTCTATATCGATAGACCTTACGGCCCTGTAATTTATTTTGATTTAATTTAGCCCCAGTAATTTAGTCTTGAGTAAACCTCAAACTCAACTGTTGAATAAATAGTTTTGCTGAAAGCAGGAAACTAAATCGTTAAGTAGCAACTTGGAATGGCATGATTTCACATTTTTGAGTCACGATTGTTGTGAGAGAAAATATTGTGATTTTATGATTATGAGTCGGAATAATTGTGAATTTGTCCTCAACCTTCAAGTATATTAATATTTTTGATCTAGTTTTGAGTGCGGTGATTTCTTTGATCTTAATTAGAGTGTAAATATCTTGACAGATTTCTTGAAATTAGACTCTCAAATTAAGGACACCTATTTCAAGAAAGTATCACTTATTTCAAGACTAGGTTTTGCAGTGCACCAGTGTGGATGCTGCCTGGTCATACCTCAGTCTCTTTACAGACGGAGAAGCTGTATTTCTGAAGGATCTCCACAATGGCCAGCTTCATCATCACCAGAGCGAAGCGCATCCCGATGCAGTTCCTGGGGCCCATACCAAACGGCATGTACGTGTACGGGTCAATGTTGTCTTTGTTTTTTTTGCTGAACCTACAAAAACAAACAGAATACATAACACGTTAGCAATAACGGACTGGATACACAAATAAACAATTGAGACTTGATATCCAGGAGTGAAGAAGATTGAAAATGAAGCGTAATAGTATAATAGGCTCTATGCATGCGAGTGACACAAATCAACAAATAGTAGATACTGATGGGACGTCACAGGCTACGTGTTAAAAACATTATGTTAGATGTAAAATAGAGGTCAACTGATATTTGGGTATTTTACAATATCTGCTATCGACCGATCTACCACAGATCGGCTTGAATTCAGAGTTTGGGGGTCGTCTGGCCAAAAAAGAACAATTTTACTTTCATCAGTCCAAAAAATGTTTCTCCATTTCTCTTTCGGCCAGATGATGTGTTCTTTTGAAAATGGTATCCTCTTCAGCACATGTCTTTTTTGCAGCAGTGGGACTTTGCAGGGGCTTCTTGCAAGTAGATTATCTTCACACAGGCGTCTTCTGTCACAGTCCTCACAGGTAACGTCAGACTGTCTTTGATCATCCTGGAGCTGATCATTGGCCGAGCCTTTGGAGTTCTGGCTATTGTTCGATCCATTCGAACGGTAGTCTTCCATTTTTCTTCTGCGTCTGTGTTTTTGCTTTCCATTTTAACGCGTTGGAGATCATTTTAGCAGTTTTAACCCCTCCAATGAATCTTTTAACAAAAGAACACAGTACTTCTGAACGATGTCTTGAACGACTAATTTTTCTTCAGGATTTCAAAGTGAAATGTATAACATGTGCTGACTTCCTAAATTATCTCTAAATCTGAGTAAAAGCAAAATGATGAAATTTGGCAACTGTAATTCCAACGCTCAGGAAGCAATTCAGATAGAGGGTGTTGTTATCGAGCGAGTGCATGAAATCAAATTCCATGGAGTGATTATAGATGACAGAATTACTTGGCAATCTCATTTTAAATATATATCTACGGAAATGTCTAGAAGCATTTCAGTAATTGCAGAAGCAAAGCACATTTTAAACATCAAAGCTCTACATACATAGCACAACTTTGAAAAGTTTTAGTCCAGCAGTTAATGGTGTACAATTGTGGAATAAACTGGAGATGGAGTTGAAACAATGTCCAAACATCAACCTGTTCAAATATAAATACAAACTAAAGACTTTTGAAATATATAGAGAGGAAGAAATGCGTTGCCACTAGGGGGAGCAGTAGGATCAATTATGTGTATTGTTCCCTCTATAATCTCGGAAGAGTGTTGCTGCTTGGAACGGTTGTCATTCTATTGCTCAAATTCACAAATGGAGAATTAGGGTTGGCAGGTTATGGATCTGTTGAGGGAAATCCTCCCAACAGGCTCTAAACCTTGTCCTTTAATGCACCACTCAGCATAGGAACATATTCTACAAAATCAGCTGTTAGGGCAGCTGTGTGGGGGTTTGTTTGATGACGACGACGATGACCATGATGATGATTAAACCCAAGTTAAAATTATACTGAGGATGGTAATGACAACTGGGAAGTATCAAGATCTCGGAGTATAATATCTATTAATGTACCTTTATAACATAAAAGTAACTCTCGGTAATCACGGGTAACAATCTGAAAGAAATATATTAATGATCACATTTTTTTTACTTGCTTTGTGCTAGACATCGTACATGAAACGAGATCGTTGCTGTAGTTGTGCTTTGTATTCAATTAATTATACAGTTCAAATATTGTTTTGTAAGTTGGTCTGTGCTAATGTAGCTGCTTGAAATGTTTCAAATTCTCTTTGGATGAGGTCTTTTTGATGTTTTGTTCCTTCGGTACCATTGTGTGAAATGTACTTTTTTTATTGCACTTGGGGGTGGGCGCTCATAACCTTTAGCCCACTCCTTTTGAGTAGAATGTATACTGCTCAAATAAACTAAACTAAACTAAAATAAGGGCCACCTGATTCAAACCTGTTTTTCCACAGAATGATTGACCTCACCAATTCAACTCCCCACTGCTATTATTTTGAACACACCCCTTTCAATTACACAGAGGTAAGAGCATGCATACCACGAATGCTGGGTCTGTCTGTGTTTCTAAGAATCTACTGCACCGACTGGTAAATTGTTGTCCATATAGTTCTATGATTTATACCGAAAACTGTGAATAATCTGGTTAGTCATGTTGGACTGCTATTATTTTGTAGATGGATAAACTATACTATACCATGTCAGATCCCAAGGACTTTTCGCAGTGGTCATCGCCAGGGCTGCCCATTATCACCAGTTTTGTTTTGTATTTTTTACTTTGTTGGGATCATTTCAAAGTTATACTGTTAATATAATTTGCCTGGGATCTTCAGTATGCACTAGTCTAGGAAGTGTTGCTGCCAAGATTGTATAGTTGCTTCCCCCTCACCTCTCCGGTTTGAACGCCTCCGGTTCGGGCCATATGTCTGGGTCGTGGTGCAGGGGCCACGTGGGCACCAATACCACCATGTCCTTGGGGATGAGCAGGCCGTTGATCTCCACCGACGCCTTGGCCACCCGCTCCAGTCGGGGGGCGATGGGGTACAGGCGCAGGGACTCGTTCACCACGCAGTCCAGGTACTCCATCTGCGTCACCTCCTGGTACTGCGCTGAAGCCTGGACAAAAGGAACGTATTGAAGCGTTAGTGATTTATGTTTAAAGATTCAGAATCAGATTACATTTGAAACACATCCGGTGGATTAAGAGTTTAGAAAAGACCTCGCACACTGTTACCAGATCTTTCTGTCGATTCAAGTAGTGTACTGTCCTGTGTAGTGGGCACAATACAGCTGAACATACAGTACATACAGGAGATTCATAAGTACTTACTAAGTACTATGAATCCAGGTGTTTTCGCTCATGTTGCATAACAATTCCACAACTGTTAAACTACTCATACTAGTGACAAGGCCCATTATTTAAATACAAAGTCATCACAAATTGAATCTAAACCCTGCTAACTGCTAGGGCAATCTATAGTTTTATAGTATCAAGTATCAATACTTTTGATCTTTTGGTACTTTTAAAATTTAATTATGACTAAAGTGCATTGCTCCAGCTCTACTAGCTGAATGGTTAATCACAGTCAAATTCAAATTTCAAGAGTTACATTGATCAAAGTGCAACGGCCGCAAAATGAATGGGTTAGAATTTGGGTAAAACCAAAATAATGAGTGGTTGGGGGTTTTATGAAATTTTCCCTGTAGTTTAAAGATGTGGTTCTCAACTCATGCATCTTTTGACCCATAAACACAAGCTGAGACCTGAATAAATAGATGGATAGATAAATGCTTTATTGTCAGATACGAGGATCTGAAATTTGTTTTACAGTTCAGCAGCTCCGGATCAGCACAAAATACAGACAAGACATACAGAGATAAGACAATTCACAAAGGCATTATAAACAATTGTCCGTTTGCCACAACACACTTCGATTTTATGACTTGAGCTCCTCATTTGGTTTCAGGATGGAATGATGGACAAAAGAGTTCCTCAATCTGACTTTATTAAAGTGTGGCACATTTTTCCACCGCCCTGATGGTAACAGCGCATATTCGAGGTTCATGACATGGCTGGGGTCTGAAGTGAGGTTCTTAGTCAGCCGCAATGTGTTGTTATGGTACGCGGCCTCGCATGGTCCATCCAGGGACAGTCCAACAATCATTGAGCAGATTTGAATCAAGTGTCTCAGTCCAGATTTAGCAGTGACAGAGAGACCTCTGTACCACACAGCGTTACAGAACTGCAGTACAACAGAGAATCACAGAAGTGAAGAACAGAAGCAGCACCTGACGAGACGCTCCGAAAGACCGCAGGCGAGGGAGGAAATATATTCTTTGTTTAGTCTTTTTGACTAAACAAAGTCAATGTGGTTTTTTCCAAGACAAGGAACGGTCGAACACCACACCCAGATATGTGACGCGTCATGGATTCCACGGACACAAGTCGGCAGCCCAAGTTTCGAGGAAAAACGCAAAAGAAGTTTCAGAATCGTTCAGTTGAAGTCACGAAGAAGCCTCTACATGTTTAAGCTAGCAGTATTGGTATATCTAAAAGCGTAAACGTTTATGTTCAAACCGGTTTGATTTGGGAGATTTCGGAGTGTGCAGTAGGGGCGTGACTTTGGCCCCGTCCCATTTCTCTCACTTGCTCTGAGAACACTCGCTATGAGTTCCCTCCACATTAGAGTCCCCTCAATGAGGGAAGTGCAAGTGAAGAATTTCCCCTAAGGAATGGGACAACACTAGTATGCAAATTGCGCAGAGAACGTGTTCCTTACGTCACGTGCAATATCGACGTGTCTGATCTCACCCCAGTCTAGTAAATAGCGGTAATACACTGTTTATACACATAAACTACGATAAGAAATACTATTTTCATTCACGTGTGAAAATGCCGGTTCCGGTGTAGCTCCTGCCTGTTGTGTGTGCCATGTTTATTTATCTACGTTTGATAAATCAACAGAGGAAATATACGAAATAGCAGACGCGTTCGCCGTATGTTTGTGACGGTCGGTATGTTTCCGGTATGTTTTGTTTAATTTTGGCACTTTGCTCAACTTAGCTGCCATTGTGTCTAAAAACAAGACTTGTTTACATGCATGAGACCCATGTATGTTCATTAACATGCACTGTCCCGACCAAATAAACCAAGAAAGAAAGAAAGACGGCCTACACATTCAGATCGTATAGTTACATAGTTACTGTTTTTTCGATGGGTCAATCAATAATCATCTATGTCACATAAGTAGAACGTAAACAAGCAACAGTCCTCACAGGAGAAAGGGTTCAGCTCGAGACCATTTTGTTTACTGAAAGCTTGAATCAGAGTCCGTAGATTGAGAACCTGAATAAGCACGAAACATCAGCATGTACACCGGGACACACCGGGACACACACCCGGTGGTCAGTGTATATTGATGGCCAGACTCTTGTGAAGCACTCGGCATTTTTACGAACGTCGTCAAATAGTGACTTTCAAACTATAACTTAAAAGTCCATTGCATATACATCTAACTAACACATTCCAACACATTTCAGAATTTTTACAGGCTTATTTGCGTAAATATTCTTATATTTGTAATTGTCGCTTCCATCTTTATACTCCCTCAGCCGCAAGTCTGCTCCTGAGCTAACTTGCGGCGGAGGGGCCTTTTCAAGGGGAGATAGCCACTTCCTCTTGCTCCCTAAAGTATTGGGACACCCTATCCCTCCGTGGGAACGTGCAAAATCTAGGGGAAGGGCTCAAATCTAGGGCCAGGGTTTGAATTGGGACAGGGCCTTTGTCTGTGTCTATTTACATACTGGGTAAACACCGCGGAGGAGGAGGCACCGCTGCTTTGGTTTGCGTTGTTGACACATGCTTTAGCAAACAAATGCCACACAAAGAAGGCAGTTTTATACATGCGCCTATTGTCCATCCGTTTTTTCAGGTTGAAAAGTCTAGCGCACGCCGTGGTAGCATGTCATTGTGCGTGTGTGACTTCATGACTATGCAACGCTCCCCTGTGTGTTAGAGGATAACATTAAATCGCTATTTATCATACTGTACAGTTGTACTATCTCTGTCATAGCCTTGACTGTGGTGCTCAGGCGCCACTGAATGTTTTGCTTGCGTATCGGTATGACGCTCTTAGACGGTATTTATCCCTCTTCTGTGGAAGCATAGACAGACTTGAATGGTAGGACTAGTGCAACGTCTCGAGTTCATGTCTCCAGGTCCCGTAACAATGGTAAATAAACTTCTCCTGTATAAGACATCCTGACATGCTGCCTATTCTTCATCAATCCTCTCGAACACCATTTTTATTTCTCTAACAATTTGGCGCCACGAACAGGATCCGAACCTGTGAGGGGAAACCCCATCGGATTTGTGCGCTGTTTCCCCGTGTATGGCTGTCGGAGGCTGCTTAACGCTGGGACACGACTGCAGAGGCTCATTTTTCCTTCTGAAACCAGTTAACCTTTTCAGTGCGACTGATGATGCCCTGGCTGTAAGCATGCACAGCGCCCCCTGCTGACCATTACGTTTCCCGAGCCAACTCCTCGCCTTCAGAGCGTGATTTAAGACGGAAGGATGTAGCGCGGATTTGCCAAACTCTACATTGATAAGAACTCAGCGACGAAAATGGATTACCACAAGTTTGCTGAGCAAAGGCACGCAAAGGTTACTTCAGACGGGTGAGTGAAATATTTTTATTTTTTCTGCTTGTGCTGCTGTGCCATCGTGTCTGTTTGCTTTTTGATGAGGCCATTGTTGTGCTGTAAGCTAACGTGGTGTGTTCAGTGGGTTGGACTTGTTTGCGTTTTGTTTTTGGTCGTGCGTTGTGTGTGCAGGTTAAGGATAATATAACGTCGTCATTGTCCATGGCACTAATGATCGTGTGTGTGTTCTTCTTTCCCTCTGGTCAAATGTGTGTGTGTGTGTGTGTTGGGATAATGTTGCTAGTTGTCATTGTGTTGCTAGTTGCTGTAGAGGTAGGCTCTATGGGAAGTGGATTTATGTTTTTTCCTGCCCTTTGGGCTATTTGAAGTTGTTAACTTCAATCTTACATCTTCTCCAAATATTATCAGATTTCCATGTGTTACACATCATTGGAAAGCTTGGAGACTACACTTTCTCAAGATATGTCTCTCTCAAAATGCCCCAAAACCGAGTTGTGTCCCTGGATTCCACGGCTGGTCACATATTTGAATGACTCCACCTGTTCGATTGGCTCGTTATTGATGATAGTGGGAGCTGTAGTTACCGGTTTAAAACTAAATACCACCTCCTCTGCTTTATTGGTGTTTATTTCCAGACCGTAGTTTTTGCACCACATCATAACCTTGTCGACGCCCTGCTGGTGCAGACCAGGACTGTCAGTGTTTGACAAAAACTTTAGTTTCAACTATTAATAAGGGGGAAATAATGCTACTTGAGTTTTGTTGCTTTAGGTCTAGATAAATGTGGTAAACTATCAAAAAAAATAAATGTTTTATTATTGGGACTTGACCTAATATAAAAAGGTCCTGCAACTCACTTTTGGGTCCAGACACACCAGTTGAGAACCACTAGACACAGGATAGGCACATGTCCATATCAATATATCAGGACGACTAAGTTTTCCGAAACAATCTCATAAGGATCCCCTCAATGTGACCATAAGCAACCCCCACAGAGCCACTGCAATCACACAGTAGTTGTGCTGTTTTTGAACATCCATGAACGTTTTGGTCTGTGGTATTCATTGCCTATAGAACTTTTAAACTCATCTATTGCATATATGTTGTGTTCACTGTGAAAGGGTATGTGCTCCGCACCTTGTTGGGGAAGGTGGAGTCAATCTCAGCCTGTAGCTTCTCCATCACCTCCGGGTTCAGGGCCAGGTTGTAGGCCAGGAAACACAGGCTGCTGCTGGTGGTCTCATAGCCAGCGAACAGGAAGATCATGGCTTGTGACAAGATCTCGTGGTCACTCAAACCTACAGGGCAACAACAGTGCAGACGCTTGATTATTCAAGATCTTTAGATTTTTTTTAAAAAGAGAGAGGACATCTTTTGATGATTCTAGTGATTAACCCAACCACTTCTTGAGGTCCAAAGTTGACTGACGGGATAGGAAAGTGGGCTGGGTACTGGTATCAAACAAATAAAAGTATCAAAAGCAGGTACTGAAAAGAAAATTACAACTTTGATGTTGTTGGTCCAGGGACAGCAGTAAAGGGAGTGACTTTTCCCCAAAAAATCATTTCCCATTTTTCACACTTTTCTTGATATTGAAGATGAACCCGATATTGTAAATTTGCAAATCTTCCACACATTATTGTTCCCAGCCCTAGCCCTAGCTGTGACATAACAGTGCGCAGGTGTTAAGGTTTACTCACAGTTAACAGGGACACTGTCGCCACCCACTTTGGCATAATGTAGTTAATATAGTTTTAAGTAGGTGTATTACGCGAAATCTAAAATTTCAGGGCTTTTTACCATGTTACATGTTGTTCTTTCATCAAAAACAGACGATTGTTTCCAGCCGCTAGCACAGCTTTCAGTAATCTTCGAATCTTCTCTAGAAGCTGTAATTAGTGACTCCAACAGACTCTTCCTTATCCCAAAAAGCTTCTCCTGAAGTCCTACGTATCCAGAAAATGCTTTTTTGACCCGTCGATCCCTTGCTGCTAATCCTCTCAGAAGTTTTTTCTATCTCTTTATTGAAAAAGCAGCGCAGTAAAGTGGGGAGTAAAAGGAAGGGAGAGTAGGAGGAGCTTATTTCAGCTCACTCAAAGGATCAGGAAGTGAAACTAATGCATATTTTGTTTCAGCTGTTTTAGATCAATATTGCATGTTCTAACCAACAAAGAGTACGATAGTGATCACTGACATTAACAAACACCTAAAAAAGGATAATACCCCTCTTTAGGTACGAACAGTTAAAGATGTTTCCATGTTTTCCTCCATTAGACTTAATTCCTCTGGTTAAAAACTTTCAAAAACACAGAATTGGATTAATATCGGGAGGACTTTTGCCTTCCAAATGACTGACATGACAGATTCGCATGGGCATAGAAACTCAGAGGATGTCAGTCATTCTTTTCTTTAAAGTTGTCTATTGCAGTGGTTCTCAGAGACTTTTCAGTCCCGACCCCGAAAAGCTTTTACCCATTTTCCCACGTCATTTTTATTTTTTCTTTGCATCTCGTCTCATGTCATTTCAATTCACCTTTATCATTTTCCAGGTCGTTGGGCACATGGTGTTTCTGGGAGTCAATCATCAACTGCAGAAAATCCACTCGACTCTAAAAGAAGAGTGACGGATTACACATCGGAGCTGTGTCTATGAAGAAATAAATAAGCATCCCCAAACCTTGTGCTGGCTGGTCTCCCGACTGGATTTGATCTTTTGGAGCGCTGCGTAGAAGAAATCCGTGACGGAGGCGGGAAAGAGAGAGAACTCCATCTTCTCAAACAGTGGTCCAAGGAATGGGAAAAAGGCTGCGGCAAACGGGCAACAGAAATTCTTTGCATTACAGTAGCCACATGTTTTAGAGGTTTGTTCAAATTGTAACTTCCTTCCCCCCCCCCCCCCCCCCCCCCCTACCAACAGCAAGGAAGAGAGGGTTGAACAGGTCAAACTTGAGCATCTTCTTGATGTTGGTGACAAAGGGGTCTGATGGGTTGTTGAGCGAGTCGATGTCCACGCTGAAGGCAGTGCTGGTCACAATGTCCATGGCGTAGGGTCCAAAATACCTGGCGCACCATACCAAGCAAACATTATCATGCAGGCTACCCGAAACATTAGCATACGCCCAGGTACTTTTGTCTAGATCGGCATCATCTGGAGCCAAGTACTGTAGTAGACCTGTGTTTAGCCTGGTTTACATGTGGATTAGTCCTGATTTAGACCAGTAATTCGGGCGTTCTGCACTCAAAATTTCACTGTAATCAAAAAATGACAACGTTTGTTCCGGAGCGTACTTCCTGGAGACTGTTTTTTTGCCTTAATGTTTGGTGCAGCCCTGTGAGGCGACTCCTGTTGTGATATTGGGCTATAAAAAACATTGATTGATTGAGACGTGGGCGAGTGATTTTAAGTGTGTTCTGAAGAGTGGGAAGGAACAACAACTGCTGTTTTGGGGCTAACTAGTCCTTCTTTGCTGCTGCCATGTCCTAGGGATCTTTAACTATAGGCTATACCCATGTTGTAGACAAGGATCTCCCCAGTATTTAAGCCGATGTCTAGTCCATACGTCCGAATAAAGGACGATTATTTGTACCAGTGGACAATGGTTATTCTAGGTTACCCTCATTAGCTTGTTACAATCGCTTACAGCTCATTGTTGATAAAAGGTCCGCAATAAACCACAAATCATCTTAAAAGGCAGCTGTATGTAGTTATAGACGTTATTGGTGCATAATACTTGTTTTCACCGGATCTATGTGTCTATTGCAATAGACACAGTTAGCACCCGGAGCTAACTAGCAGCTAGCTAGTTAGCTCTGGGTGCCAACGGCTCGGCTACAGACTTATTTATTGACATGGCTGGATGTTCTCACGTTAAAAAACATAGACACGATAAAGTTGTATTGGGCAGAGAGAGCTAATTCGAGAGCGGTTAGCCATCCCGGGCTCCGAGCCAGACGCGAGACAGTACAGCGGGGCAGTGTGTGGCTGAGTGTCCGCTGAAGGCAGGAGGGGAGGCAGGGAGGTACGAGCCCCAAATGTAGGGAGTCGGAACAGTCAAAGTCTGCATCATAAAGTATCAGCTACAAAATTGTATTCCTTTTTTAGAAGAAGATGACAGCAAGCAGAACGAACGAAAACACTCCGGCAGACAAAACCGCAAGTTGCGAAGTCGAATGTTACCCATAATGCAACGCAAAATTCAGTCGCTCCCCCGCCCTTTGGGTGAAATTTTGGGAGAGCAAAATTCCTGAATTCGTGATATGGCAAAACAATCGATTACCAGTAGGAGCTTTAAAACATTTATATTTTAGCGCAATACAATGAGCAGAATAGTTGAGGCAAGTCGAGCAAGATTTTTTTTCTGGCAACATACTTCAATGAGCACAGGCAATTGGGAATAGGGCTGGGTACTGTTACGTTTTCCTGATACCAGTACTTTAAATATACTTTGTGTACGATACCTATATTCAAATATTTGTCGTCTAGAAACAGAAAACAGAAGAATAAACTGCACATTTACAATATCGGGTTTATCTCCAATGTCAAGAAATGTGTGGAAAATGGGGAATCATTTTAAGGGAAAAATGGAAGGAATTGTAGCAAAATTAAGGAAAAATGTAGTAAAAAAGAAATAAAAATAAAAAAGTCGAAAAACATACTTTCAAAACGTTGGACCAACAGCGTCAATACTTGGATATAAAGATATGAGGTTTTGGTTCCTGCTTTCGATACTTACATGTTTTCAATACCAGTAGTACCTAAACTTTTTTTCCGTTACCATACTGGTATATCGTTTAACGGTACCCAGCCCTAATTGGAAACAACCAGTGCTTAATTTGTAAATTAGTCGTTTCAGGAACACTTTTGGTCTGATGTGATGGATTCGGGGAACAGGCCAAAACATTTGCCGGAACACTTTCATTAAACACCATTAGATCAGATCAAATCTTTGCCGGATCCTCTTAAATATTCCCGGATCCTTTACCCTGAAAAACTGAGAATTGGGGGAATGCGTTCCCCAAAAGGGGGATCAAATTAAGCACTGGAAACTACACAGTGCCATCTTAGATTGCAGGGCCATGGGCCGTTTCTCAATCTGTGGACTTGTGTGCTCGTGGACTCGTTATCATGCAAGTCCTGTTCCAATTCAAAGTTCGCTATAACCCCGGATGAGAACTTACTCCGCCCGTTTTACCGAGGATGCATCAGAGGAGACTTGTGCGTTCTCCGCCAGCTATATTTCCCACAATCCGTTTCGCTTTGAGCCTCCTCCCCCGCGCTCACTGAGCCGCTCCAGCTGATCGTGCGCATGTTCATAAATGCAGAGATGTGACCGGTTCTAGAGTCTTTAGAAGTGTCTCCAGCTCAAGATGGTTTTCTGAGCAGATGTGTTGAAACAACTTTGGTCATGCTTTCATTTTCTCATAATGATCAGCAATATTAAGTCATATCGTCATGGACAGGTCATTGAGGACAAATGCATTTTATTTTTACATTGTATTAAGGGGGCACTGCAGACAAATCTTTATATAGAAACTTCCAAAACCGTTTCATATTTTAAAGTTTAAATTGTTTGTTAGTTTTTTCAGAATAATTTGCAACCCCCAAACAAATTAATAAATAATATTTTTTCTTTTTTCTTTTATTATTGTTTCAGTTTGCACATCAGATATTTTTAATTACTTTACACATAAAGCCTCATATAATTGTATAAATAATGTGAAATTGACTAAAATGTTAAATTGTATTTTTGTTTACTGCAAAAGTTTGTAATTGATGTCTTTAAAAACATCTTTCCACTTTGCCTGCAGTGTCTCACCCCTTTAACTTCATATGAGGTTAATGAGAAATAAAGATGGATAGAATAATGATTAGGTATTTTCTTACTCCTTCAACTCTAACGGTTGGTTCGCGTCAGCTTTCTTCTTCATGCTGCAAATCAGAGTGGCAGAATGGTGCTTCATGATGTCGAACATCTGCAAAAAATAGCAATGACTTTATTTCAACTAGTGCTTTTAACTTGAAGCTTTAAATGTTTTTATAGAGATTTTTAACATCGTTATCCACAAGATTGTTCTGATACAATTTTCTCAATCCGATCCGATTACTATGCCAGTGAGTGGAGTTTACGAAAGTCGCTGCACCCCAGAGCACATGGCTACTTATGCAAAGTAAAGTAAAGAGTCACTGAGCAAACATTGCTGCTTAAATCTGCTTCCTCTCTGAAAACTAAAAGGTCAAATCAATCATTTTCCGCAGCGATTATTAGAACATATGAACATTCCAGCCGAAGTCCTTTAATTATGGTATGATATTGTATGTGTGACCTCTTTCAGACGTCCCGAGGTGAACGACGGGGACAGGACGCTGCGGATCTTCTTCCACTGGTCGTCCTCGGCGATGGACACAGCGTCGTACAGCTGCCCATTCAGACGGAAGTTCTGACCGGGAAAACAGGACAACACCAGGATCACTTCATGACAACCGGTCTCAGGGAAACACCTATGATGCAGCATGCATGTACCGAAATTCCATGACAGAAGTTCAAATAGACGATAGGTAGATTTCCAGATTTTTTATAATTTTTTTTGCTCAAACAAACAAATATAGCTGTGTTCCCAGTAGTGGTTGTCATAAAAAAACAGTGCTCCGGAGCTTGTATCACTCTTCCTGAAGCAGATTATTTCGAAGCACTGCGCCAGAGCAGTAGATACAGTATAATATACAAAAGATAGACGTAGCTATTCAGCCCCATTCATGGAAATGGTCCCGTGTCCCGTGCACCTTGCTCCTCCTACAGAGCATGCAAAAAGGCGGGACCACATTACAAAAGAAAATGACTCTATTGGCCCATGATTGATCTGATCTCTTGAGACATCAATTAAATTGTGTTGGTGCTTCAAATGCTTTATGAGGGATCGCCGTAATAAAATATGTCCACAAAAGGTCAGTGTTCAAGAATAAAGTAGCTCCGAACCTTATGAAACATTTTGCCAGGAAAGCCTTAGGCCCAATCCCAATTCTCTTTTCTACCCCTAGTCCTTCCCCTAGCCCTAGCCCTTGCCCTTTCCCTACACCCTGAAACCAAGGGCTAAGGGCGAGGGTTGAAAAGACCGCCCTAAGAAATGGGACAGCCCTCCATTTGACTGCATTTACTATTAACACAGATGAATCAGGTTATGTAAATAAAAAGCAAGCCTACTTGTCTCTATGGCATGTTTCTACTGAACCAGTTCATCACTTGATTGATGCTGTTTTGTAAAACCTAAACAAGCACCTAAACTCAGCCCAAACCCTACAGATTGTCATCAATTTCTGCTTCATTCGGCGCTACATTCTCCTTCCCCCTGTCCGTGTGTCGCTGTGGCTGCAGCCAGAGCTGCCAGAGATCAGCCGATCCGCTCGTCAATCTATCAAACTTCATTTATAAAGCACTTTTCATACTGAAAGGTATCACAAAGTTCTTGTAGCCACTCAGCGGGGACGGGCAGAGGTTAGACCCGCTCACAGTGCGCACAGGGCGGGACAGGCACCCGCAGCCTCCGCTCTGAGCCCCGGGCCTGAGCGGAGGCTGCGCTCAGAACGGGGACAGTCAGCCTCGGACCCGGGCTCAGAGCACAGCGGCGCGGGGAGAGAGACAGCCTCGGACCCGGGCTCAGAGCACAGCGGCGCGGGGAGAGAGACAGCCTCGGACCCGGGCTCAGAGCATAGCGGCGCGGGGAGAGAGACAGCCTCGGACCCGGGCTCAGAGCATAGCGGCGCGGGGAGAGAGACAGTCTCGGACCCGGGCTAAGAGCACAGCGGCGCGGGGAGACAGACAGCCTCGGACCCGGGCTCAGAGCACAGCGGCGCGGGGAGAGAGACGGCCTCGGACCCGGGCTCAGAGCACAGCGGCGCGGGGAGACAGACAGCCTCGGACCCGGGCTCAGAGCACAGCGGCGCGGGGAGAGAGACGGCCTCGGACCCGGGCTCAGAGCACAGCGGCGCGGGGAGAGAGACAGCCTCGGACCCGGGCCCAGAGCACAGCGGCGCGGGGAGACAGACAGCCTCGGACCCGGGCTAAGAGCACAGCGGCGCGGGGAGAGAGACAGCCTCGGACCCGGGCTCAGAGCATAGCGGCGCGGGGAGAGAGACAGCCTCGGACCCGGGCTCAGAGCATAGCGGCGCGGGGAGAGAGACAGTCTCGGACCCGGGCTAAGAGCACAGCGGCGCGGGGAGACAGACAGCCTCGGACCCGGGCTCAGAGCACAGCGGCGCGGGGAGACAGACAGCCTCGGACCCGGGCTAAGAGCACAGCGGCGCGGGGAGAGAGACAGCCTCGGACCCGGGCTCAGACAGACCGCGGGTGCAGCAGCGATGAACCCCGTGTGTTATGACATTAGCGACGTATCGAAAGTTTGGAAAGAAATGCCAAAAGTCAGTCCAAAAAGCGAAAACGTAGAACTAACACGTATAAAGCAATGGACTGTTCTAATTGTTGCACAAAGCGAATAAAGTCATGAACGAAGCGTTCTGAAACTTTATAAATGTTGTAAGAGCTTATTGATGATGTTCGTGAATTCATTTTGCAGCTTATTTCCGTGTTTTGTCAAACTCCTCCTACCCCTTCGTCTGAAGTGTGCGTCTGAAAAACCCTCGCTTGAAGGGCTATGTGGCCCTCTCCCTCACCCCTACCCCTCACCGCAAAATACAATTGGGACACCCCTTCGTCTCTCGTGAACGCGCAAAACGAAGGGAAAGGGCTAAGAGGAGGGCTAAGGGGGAGAATTGGGATTGGGCCTTAAAGTGCCACAAGACTTCCCTGGCTTTCCTGGCAAGGCTCCACTTGCCCGTCACTAGTTCTTAGCGTCTGTTCAGAAACAAATGAACAGGTCGAGTGAACAAGCTCCACCCCACATGAGCTGCTCCACATGCACCTGAAAGCCCATGGGCGAGGCAGTGTTACGAGGTCTTACCCGACGGTTAGTGAACAGGGAGTAGCACTCTTTCACCAGGACAGCTTTGACCATGGCAGGGTCAGTCAGACACAGCACCGGCTGACGGCCATCAAAAATCCTACAGGAGACACACAGGGTCAGACATGGAGGGTCAGACAGGCAGGGTCAGACACACAGGGTCAGACAGGCAGGGTCAGACACGCAGGGTCAGACAGGCAGGCTCAGACAGGCAGGGTCAGACACACAGGGTCAGACACACAGGGTCAGACAGGCAGGGTCAGACACGCAGGGTCAGACAGGCAGGGTCAGACACGCAGGGTCAGACACACAGGGTCAGACACGCAGGGTCAGACACGCAGGGTCAGACACACAGGGTCAGACACGCAGGGTCAGACAGGCAGGGTCAGACAGGCAGGGTCAGACACGCAGGGTCAGACAGGCAGGGTCAGACACGCAGGGTCAGACAGGCAGGGTCAGACACGCAGGGTCAGACAGGCAGGCTCAGACAGGCAGGGTCAGACACACAGGGTCAGACACACAGGGTCAGACAGGCAGGGTCAGACACGCAGGGTCAGACAGGCAGGGTCAGACAGGCAGGGTCAGACACGCAGGGTCAGACAGGCAGGGTCAGACACGCAGGGTCAGACAGGCAGGGTCAGACACGCAGGGTCAGACAGGCAGGCTCAGACAGGCAGGGTCAGACACACAGGGTCAGACACACAGGGTCAGACAGGCAGGGTCAGACACGCAGGGTCAGACAGGCAGGGTCAGACACGCAGGGTCAGACACACAGGGTCAGACACGCAGGGTCAGACACGCAGGGTCAGACACACAGGGTCAGACACGCAGGGTCAGACAGGCAGGGTCAGACAGGCAGGGTCAGACACGCAGGGTCAGACAGGCAGGGTCAGACACGCAGGGTCAGACAGGCAGGGTCAGACACGCAGGGTCAGACAGGCAGGGTCAGACACGCAGGGTCAGACAGGCAGGGTCAGACACGCAGGGTCAGACAGGCAGGGTCAGACACGCAGGGTCAGACAGGCAGGGTCAGACACGCAGGGTCAGACAGGCAGGGTCAGACACGGTCACAAAACTTTTCCTAACTTTTCCGGCACGTTGTTTTTTTTAATGCATTTTTATTGCGTTTCTGGCACATTTTTGTTGCTTTGTTTGTCATTTTCATACTCGTCGTTATTTTGATGCTTTTTTTTATTTTGAGAATATGTGCTCAGTTTAGGTGGGGGTTAAGAGTTTAAACAATTAAAAAGTATTTAAACTAAAGACAGACCCGATTATTTTTTGAGCGGCTCATTCAAAATGTTTGTGCTTTTTAATTTTTATTTAGTGTTAGCCGTTAGCTTCAAGACAAAAAACCCTCCCGTGATGAGCAGGAGGTTTCCTAATTCCTACAGTGAACTCTGTTTTAATAATGGCACTCATACTTTGAGAAAAGTATATCATGAATATATAAGACGATATATTCTAGATGTTTTACATTGAACTGTACAACGGTACTTTTGCATATATAAAAAAAAGTTATTTTATTTTTGGTGTGTCATGTGACCTCATAAGGGCTCTACAAACAGTGTTGGGGAAAATACTTTGAAATTGTATTTACTGAATTCTGAATACTTCTTAAAATGTATTTTGTAACGTATTCCGTGACTCTGTCTAATCAGAGTACTGTATTCTGAATACTTTGAATACTTTTAGAACACTTTCATATTGATTGTCATTACAAAATTGTATAATTACAAAAATTAAGACTACGATTGTGGTTTTATAAATTCACTAACCATTAATTAGGAACTCAAAAACGCAAATGCATATTCTAAATACATGTATTTAGTTACTCCCCAACACAGTCTACAAATACAGGCGTTTCATACTCTGGCTTCATGTCTGATGAAGGGCTGATCTGACGCCCGAAACGTCCCTCTAGTGGTGCGAGTAAATAACACAAAACTGGGACTGGGAGCATATGAGCTGTGCCGATCTGTTTATCGGATCCTGCACGCTCTTCAGATTTTTGGGATGCCCGTGTCTGCTTCATTTTTACATAGTTCTCATTCATAGTTTTTAACATGACGCTAATGCCGGTCCACCAGTAACTCAACTGTCTGCCATGTAATGTTGAGCCATTTATTTTTTGGGGGACAAGACAAGAAGAGCGCTCTCGTGCATATAGCCCGTAACTCAGGGGGGTCCAAACTTTTTTCCATCAAGGGCCGCATATCAAAGAGTATACGAGGTAGAGGGTCAAAGATCGGTGGTCAGTGCAGTGGAACATTCACCCGGGAGCTTTAAAACCGTGTCCCAGACCTTTATTTAGGCTTGAAAACAAAACGTAATGCTAGCTGCGTCTCACAATAGTTAGTTTAGTATAGTTGGTAATTGTTCATTTTTGAGGTTTTAAATGTGTGGAATTATCAAACTTCCAGTAAAAAGTACTATCTCTGGAGATGTTTGCCAATTCAACAAGAAGCCTTAGGGCCACCAAAAAAAAAAACAGGCCACACTTTGGGCACCACTGTGGCATAACTTAAAAAAAACAAAACACAAAAGTACAGTATGTAAACAAATGTATGCTAGTTATTTTATTTATTTGTTTTATTTATTTAACTCCTAACCAGGAAGTCCCTTTAGACAAACCTATTTTTTTGGAGGGGGACCTGGCACAGAGGCACATGTATAAATCAAAGTCATATGTGGAGAATGCATTACTTACCCCCATGTCTTCCCATATTTCCTGTTGCACTCCAAGTCAAAGTTCATGAACCCCTACGAGACAAAGCAATGGCAACGGTATTACAAGTTTTTTCATCAAAATCACAGCTAAAAGTTTTCAAATCGCACTCGTCTACACCCGTGGTTCACAAACCCCCGAACAGGAAAGCTGGCTATAGCCACCCCTCTGAGCCGATAAAGGTTTGTTTTGTTTGACAGTATCAACAATAGGCTGTCTATGGGCTCCAATCAAAGTCGACTTGTTTTCTTGAGCTTTTAACCATCTTATAACATTGTTACCTCGTATAAACGTATACCCGGAGTAGTGTTTCGCTAGCCTCGCCAGTCATTCCTGCTTTCGGATCAAAAGCAAGAATGTTTGGCCTCCTGCTTCAATGTTTTTTTCCCCCGATCTCAGATCCAAATTTGGAACCCGCTACTCGAATGTGGATCACTCTAGATAACTCCACATCTCATCATTCTCAGACATAGGACCTTTCCCACCGACAAAATGCAGAGAGCAAATACCTGCTCCGCACGTCCACATCATAGACTGTTATAAAGAAAAGACAGCTCCTCCTCACTCCTCCCTGTTTACCACAATGACCACGTTCGTGGGGGAAATCATGGCGTGTATTTCTGTTGTAATGGCGCCCATGGCCAGGCAGCGACGTAAACGGCCTGTCAATCAAAGTCAGGCCCTCATTAATTATGCAAGATTTCAAAAATGTATACTACGATAACCAGCCCGGTGCCCCAGATTGTTTTTAACCCAGCGTAATCACAGGAGGAATATCTAGCTCTAGCCACGTCTAAACCATTAGGCACCGGGCATTAACGTTGTTTTTAACGTGTCTAAAGTCCAATGCATTCCAATGGGGGAATAGCGGCCATATGGAGGTACTACAGCAAAGGTGGAGCAATGGCGGCCTCCAGTGTCGTAGTCACAAAGCAGAGCAGTCAGCGGCCATTGGTCCACATAAATATTGCCGCCGCTTTGCCTTTGTCCGTTTTTTTTGTTTCTTTCCATTTGTGTCATGTCGACAACCGGTCTGGCTATTGAGAGTCCGATTTGCACAATCACCGACATTAGTGCTCAGTTCCTCCTTCTCTCTCTTCTTTCAGTTTAATGGTGGACTAAGGCGCCATTAAACTGAAAGAAGAGAGAGGACTAATCGTTCCTTGTTGTTTGAACACGTTTTGTAGCAGAAAACCTTCAAACCCATGCAAAAGAAATGCTTGTTTGGCTAGCTCCACACCCCATGATGCTTTGCGGCGATCCATTTTTAGCTACTGTGAAAGACGCCATTTATTATTATGTATTTATTTATTTGAACAGGGACAGTGTACAATATACATTAGCCTCAGAAAAGAGAGATGCATTGTACCAGGTTATAGCACTTGTGCTAATTTCCACCTGCAGTCCCGGGGCCTATTGTACATGTTTTAGTGGTAGGGGAAGACAAAGCACCTACCTTCTTGTACGCCAGCATGGTTCCGAAAAACGGCACCGGCCTGGGCCCAGGGACCCCCATCTTTTTGAAAGTTCCATAGGGCCAGTACAGGTATCTGTCCACACAGTGTGACACATAATGGCACAGTGTTGCATAATCACAGTGAGCAGACGTCAACCAAGATCGGTCACAATGGAAGTCCCCAAAGTCCATTTCATCCGGTTTGACTTCACCCAAATTTAAAAGCTTCTTGACTGGCGCTTACAGTCTCATTTGAAAGTTAAGACCGACAAAAACTGATCTAAGCGCCTACCTTGTTATGAGTGTAATTTTTGTTGCGTTTTCATCATGTTTTTGTTCATCTTAGTTTATGGCTTGATTACATTACACTACAAAAAAAATAAAAAATAAAGCCAAACGTGATAAAAAAAACAACAAAGGAAAATGTGACTAAAATGTTGCAAAAAACAAATAAAAACGTGATTTGAAAACAAAGCAAAAGCTTGATAACACAAACAAGGAATAAGCTTAGAAGAGTTTTGTCGGTCTTAGCTTTCAAATGAGGCGTTACACTGGCGTAAGCTCACCAGTCGAGAAGCTTTTAGATTTGGATAAAGCTGGAGAAAATGTGCTCAGTTTAGGGGTAAGAGGTTAAACTCTTTCATCTTTTTAATAATAATTCTTCATCTACGGCCCTGTGACTGCGCACTTACGCGACAAAGAGCGTGACCAGGGCGACCAGGAGAGTCCAGGTCTCGGTGGAGAAGTTGAGAAAGTCCATCCCGGGCTCTGAGCGCTCCTTTCCCCGCTGCTGCGCTTGGTAAACACGCTCCGGGGGTGGGCTGTGATTCTATAAACACGCAGCTCGGACCTGTTGCGTGAGAAGGCGAAGTGTGCGAGAGGTGAGCCAATGGGAGCAACGGGCTAATGAGTAACGAACACTCAGGCCGGACTCACACCAAGCGGGGAAGAAAAAACGCTTTCCGTCGCTCAGCGTGCTCGACGTCCTTGGCCAGCCCCCCTTGTGCAGGAGCACGTGGAGGTGGGGTTGGAGACGCATGAGCCAATTACGCACAGGCGTCTGTCAGATCGTGTTCTCTTCTCTTCCGCCGCGCTAGGTGTGAGTCCGGCCTCAGTGAGAGAAAAGAGTGAGTGGGAGGAAGACAAGGAGAGGAGGAAATACGATATGACTTCAGTGTTTCTGTATAAGGAAAGGGGATTCGAGGAAAGCGTAAAGGGATACAGCCTGGCTGCGATAGCTGAGCGGCAGGGCACGTAAGGGGGGAAAGGGGAGGGTACCGTTTGGGTTTCATTTTAAAAGGAAAATAGGCTAATGGTATTCACACATGCAGACTTCTAATAGTGTGTCACCACAACAATCTGAATAGACCATTCCCTTGTTTAAAATGGTCCCCAAAAAAGTTTTTTTCTGTCTTGGTTTTTGGCTGATATCTCCAATTAGCCTACTTGGACAGTCCACATGAAACAAAAGCTTTTGAAACAAAAACAAAAACATCTCCTCTGTCAGTGAATATCAAATGTATAAAGTGGCTACAATATGCAAGTTTGTATGCAAAAAGATCAATCCATCAATGGTTTTGTATAGCCCAATATCACAACAGGAGTTGCCTCATAGGGCTGCAACAAACATTTTAGCAATAAAACAGAGCAGTAAATAAGACAATGTAAAGTTCAGGCGAATCAAATATCCAGGCAAACATAAAGTCCAAATAAGAGTCAGCAGTGGGTGGCGACGAGCAGCTCGGGTGTCCCCTGTCCTTAGACTCTCCAGCACGGCAAGGAAAAACTCAAAAACCCGGTGGGAGAAACGAGAAACCTTGAGGAGAACCACAGAAGGAGAGATCCACTCCCATGGACGGACAGGCTATAGAGACCCAGGGCCGAAGGAGTCCCTCAGCAGACGGGCAAGATCACAGACCGTCCAGTCCTTGTTGTCAGTAGGCAGGGTTCCTCCGTTCAGCCGGGTTCCTCCGTTCGATCTAGACAGGGGGAGTGGGACAGGAGACACCATGTGAATAGTAATGAACAGACTACAGATAAAATAAATATTGTATCATAATAAGACAAAGTTTGCAGTAAGAAGAAGAAGAGGATAGCGCTCAGTGTCCCGTACTTCCCACAGCAGTGTTTCTCCTAAGGCAGCTTTACTTCAGGCTGAGGGTTAGAGCTTTACTTCAGGTTGTGGGTCAGAGCTTTACTTCAGGCTGTGGGTTAGAGCTTTACTTCAGGCTGAGGGTTAGAGCTTTACTTCAGGCTGAGGGTTAGAGCTTTACTTCAGGCTGTGGGTTAGAGCTTTACTTCAGGTTGTGGGTCAGAGCTTTACTTCAGGCTGTGGGTTAGAGCTTTACTTCAGGCTGAGGGTTAGAGCTTTACTTCAGGCTGTGGGTTAGGGCTTTACTTCAGGCTGTGGGTCAGAGCTTTACTTCAGGCTGAGGGTTAGAGCTTTACTTCAGGCTGTGGGTTAGGGCTTTACTTCAGGCTGTGGGTTAGAGCTTTACCTAACTGACCTGATCATGAGCTAATTCTCAGAGGTACGTTTTGAGCCTAGTCTTAAATGTAGGGACTGTTTCTGCTTCTTTAATGTGAGCTGGGAGTTTATTCCATAAAACCAGAGCTTGGAGCTAAAGGCTCTTCCTCCTACAGTGATTTTGGAGACTCGAGGAATCACTAGTAGCCCTGAGTTTTGAGAGCGGAGTCTCTGGTTGGCCGATATGGAACGATAACTTCTCTCTTGGAGATAGAGCGGAGCCAAACCCTTTATGGCTTTAAATGTGAGGAGCAGGATTTTAAATTTGATTCTAAACTCAACAGGAGCCAATGGAGAGACTTTAGCACAGGTGTCATGTGTTCTCTTCTCTTTGTACGCGTTAACAATCTTGCAGCTGCATTTGTCAAAGATAATTGATATTAGTGCGTATTTGACCTTTCAGTGAGCCAGCAGCTGTATTGCCTATTGAGTCTGGTGACCGTGGCATCAACTACATTTCCACAGGAAACAGGAAGTAGTGGGGTAAACCAATCAGCCAAGGGCGGGCATCTGCCGTTGATGTGAAGTTATTAGCGGTTCTGTTTTTTTTTGCAAAGGATTATGAATCATCAAACTCACCTACTGTCGATGTGTTTTTGGTCATTCACTACCAATTGGAAAAAAACTCTCTCTCTGTCGTGTGCCATACGTAAATTGTTAGTGAGGAGACATGAGTGACGCTCAGCACTACACATGACCGCCAATAAACGGATCTGATTGCACAGGCTTTCTACTGCCGCCAACGATGGTGTAGGTCCCAGACTCTGTTTGAAAAACTGCAGTGGGGGATCATAGGCGCCGATTTATGTTCTCCCCAATGGGTGCCCTGGCGAGATTTGAGCCCGGTGCACTATGGAGCTAAACGAGTGGAGGCAACGGCCACCTATGCATGTACATTCATTTTACGAACCGCGTCCGCCATCCGCGCTCATGTATTTGGAGAAAACTGAGTAGCGGCTTTACAAGTTATTGAATCATTTTGTAATCAGGGCAAATTCGCCTGGGTGCCCAAAGATTTGAGTGGGTGCTCCAGCCCCGCAGCACCCACGGGATAGGCGGGCCAGGCTAGCGGCTGTTTGGGTGGTTAGCATGGCGCCTTTTCTTTCCATCACAGTGGCCTCTATGACGCTCCGGTGGCAGTTGTTGTTAGGTTTACTGGTAGGGCATTAATTACTTCCAATTTTTTAGGTTGACTTATCTGTCAGTATAGTCGAAGTCCAGCCGACTAGTTGTATGATGCTATGGCGCAGCCAAATTCCACTGTTGAAATTATGCCGAACGAGCTGACTGTTGTCCTTTTTGTACCTGAATATATTTAATGCATCTTTTATATATTGCTATTGTATGTACCACAGCATGGCAAGTCCAAGACACATTTCCCTATAGGACAATAAAGTTTATCTTATCTTATCTTACCTTATCATGGCATTTATATAATTTCTGTGGTTTCTTTATCATTAACATCTTATAAGATGATGTTTAGTGGCCACTGAATGTGTATCCAACCTCACAAAAACAAAAAACTGAACTGAATGTGAGTTAACATTTAGCTCAGAGGACACTTTAGACCAGGGGTCCTCAAACCTTTTTCTCTGGGGGCCACATTATCATTCATGACTGTGATGGGGGCCGGGCTGGGTTGGCTATAACATAGAATTGTGTGACGCAGACCAAAATGCAGCAGGCCTTATTGTGAAGTAGAGATTACTAGCCTGGCACAGTCATCCCCACTACTATATCCACAAGATCAACACTTGATTCCTGGCACATATTTGTTTTGCTGTAGTGGTTTGCAATAAAAGTAATCAAGTCTTCACACTTTGTTTAAATTTGAAATACCACATGTATTCCATTTTATTTTCAAATAAAACATAATTGCGTAATGTGACCAAAGTACAGCTTACACTTGTATTGTGCTTTACAAGCCTGTGTCACAAGTTTCTCAAAGTGCACTGTAGTCATTATTCATTCACTCCACACTCTGTGGTGGTAAGCTTCATTTACCACGTGGCTATAATGTGTTGTTTATATCCTGATATCAGTGGCCCTGCTGGACACTTGTGGAATTCTTTTTTATGTATTTAAGTTGCCCCCTAGTGCCTGGAATGCGTATACTGGTTATTTAGTAAAAATCATAACTCTGCACAGGAATGAGACTCACTTTTGACATACTCAGGGATTTGTGCTCTACAAGTCAGGGGCTGGGTTTAATCATCTCACGGGCAGGATTTGGCCCACGAGCCGTAGTTTGAGGACCCCTGCTTTAGACGCTAATTTGTACCTAAAGTAAAATCTGAATCGTTCATAATTTGCAATGTTTGATGGCGAATGCTAACGGCTACATATAGGAAAAATACATTGAGCAGGCTAACGGACTGTGAAAAGTCTCCTGGGCTAGCCAACTCGCCAACTGTCCACATACGTTAGGATGGAATGCCGCTTCTCCTTTTTATTTCTATGACCAGGATGGTATAAGTAAAGCCACTATGCTGACCACTCATACAGCCGCTGGATCACTGAAAGGTCAAATACGCACTGATATCAACATCCTTCAATGTCACTGGGGCAACCTGTAGGAGCAGTGGGCAGCTGTTCTAAGAGATTTCTCACAACAATTGTTTTGCTCCCACGATGGAGTTGCAGTTTGGAGAGGTTATGTGTTTGATGTCCAAATGTGAGGCATGTCTACATTTATATACTGGTAAACCTTTCTCACTAAGTTGGCTAAGACTTCTGTTTAGAATGAAAATAATGTATCTGTAATAATGATAGCGATGACGTATAGGCCTGATCAATAATCTTCCCCAATTCATCAAGTCAAGTCAAATTAGCATAAGCTAGCTATACTCTAGCCTTGGTACAAGTAAATACGTGCGTGTGCCCTCGCCTCATGTGATTCATGTGTCACATGATTACTTTTAGTTCAGTCGCGCTCTCATAGCACTAAGAGCGACACAAAAAGATAAGAAAGGGCGCAGACGGAATTTGAGCGATAAGCTATCAGCAGAAGGATATGTTCATTTGGCCATAGGTCAGCTAGTTAAGTAGATATTTGTTTTTCATTTTAATTATCTTTTTTTACATGAGCTCGATGCATAGACTGTTAAAAAGAATAGACAACTCCTCTTCACTCCTCCCCGTTTACCATAATGACCATGTTCAAGGGAGAAATCATGGTGGATTTACAGACTCCTCCCCAGCTCTGACAAAGCATGTTCCTAATAAGGACATATGGGCGGGATCTTCACTTAACGCTGATGTTTGCGACTTGAGGTGACTTGCCGGCTAAAGAAAGACTTGACTTGACTCGACTTGACTTCACTTGACCCCATGACCAATTGACTTGGACTTGCTTGGGACTTGGACCTTCACGACTTGGACTTGACTCGAGACTCTCATTTAGTGACTTACGCCCACCTTTGAAGATCTTTAATAAAACTCTAGAGGACATGGCCATAGTACTACATTGGAATGACTGGCGGCCATCTTGTGCCTGGCCCTTCTAACCCAGTGCGTCTGATGTTTCTATCTTACTGAATGCAATCGCAGTCCCAGAAGTGGACAACATCACTGTGTTTTCAGAACATGGTTTGTTTCAGTTTCATCACAGTTTCATCCTGTATCGTTCTATAAGAAGGATGAGAGACAGTTATGGGACTATGTGGACTTTGTGGGGCAGTTGAAGCGACATCCGCACAAGAGAAACGTGTGACTGTGAGTTATGTAACATCTGGTCAGAACTACCACGGGACTCCAAAGTTCTCCACCATTTGGTACGAGTACCTTTTAGCTTAGACGAAAGATTTTGGTAGATTAATTTGGTAGATTAAAAATCAAGCCGTAATTCAAATACAAACAGCGCTGCTCTGTCTCAGGCACTCCATTTTACACAATTTGTAAAACATTTAAACGTACAGAATCAGAATAGTTGTTATTGCCATTGTTTGGAACAAGTTCACAAACAAGGATTTTTTTCTTGGTGCAGACGTGTGACATAAAACCTATAACGCAGAATTTAGATAAAAATAAGCTGTAAAAACGTTCAACTATAAGGCTATAAGGGCATGCATTAAGAATATACAAATTTTAAAATATGATAAGACACAAAAGTGTGGACATAGCACATAGTGCATTAAAGCAGATTACATTCATGAGTTTGATAAAGAGTTAATGAAGCCTAGGCGTTAATTCAACCTGGTAGACTAACTTCAGCACCACCGACCTCCAGCCAATGACCACTCTGAAAGGGCCACACCTCCACCTCAGCATCAGCGTAAGAGCCGCATCTCCATAGCAGCCAATCATCACCATCGGTCCCGCTTTTGAGCCCCAGCAATCAAGATCTATTCGCTTCGCAGCTGCGCTGCGACCCACCTCCACCCCATCTCCACCTCTTCAGTCCACGGCTTCTACCTGCTGCATCGCCACAGGTCCTCCACACCACCACCAGTGTCCAGGCTCCGGGGGAAGACATCCCTAACTCCAAGCTGTTCATCTACACTGACTAAATGTCAGTGGTCTGATCGCCAAAACTAACACACATGTCAATGAATCTCCCTAATCACTGCTTGTCTCTGTGAGTCTATCCAGGTTGGATTAGGCCCGAGCGCCATCAGGGCTGGCGAAGGGGCTCTTGTAATCGTATAGAG